>NJRL01001453.1:23847-39368 GCA_003063815.1 Aphaenogaster rudis
AAAACTTTCCAAACTTAAAATATGTTTAGTAATTAAAGAACGTGTTAAGAAGCACGTCTGTAACCCTCAACGGTTGTCAAAGGAATAAAGAATAAATAAGCGAACGATACAGAGAGGACAAATTGACATTATGTGTCATTTATTATTAAATTATAAGTCGCAGACAAATAGTCTGTATCCTTCTATAGGTTGATATTTATTCTTTATTCCTTGTAATTTTTGTAATTTTTGGCAACGAATCTTATATTCTCTTTTCTTCAGTCTAGATTTTTGGCTTTATTAGACACTACGCCACATTCATAGAATGTTCGTCTTAATCTATTTATTATAATTTATTAACACCTGAAGAGGACCACAACCAATGGTCAAAACATAGTGAATTTTTAAAATAAATTTTCGCCAGTTGTGTCGATTACATCAAATATATTTTCTTGTTAATTATTTACTGGCGAAGAGGAGTTTTATTGCTTAATAATAATAATTTTAAAAAATACGTAAATTATAGATGGATAAAATATAAAAGAATTAACTTACTGTGCTGAATTTTAAATTAAATTTGCAATGCTTCTACTTGGACAGAATTATCAAAAATGTTGTATGCACACAGAACGAGATTCAAAACACGAAGTGATCCACGTAGGGAACGAGATCTTATATATATTGCTTTTCCACTTATGACTTAACTAATGCTATGCAAAGATTGTGCGACTAATAGAATTCTAATAACACATATTTGCGAAACAAATGGGTTAAGACAAACAAATAAGTAAATTTTACAGCCTTTTTTAACGCTTCTTATGTATCTATTTTACGCTTCCCACTCTTAGGAAAGCATCTATTCTGCAATTGCAGTAATTAGCATTTCCATTTATATTGTTATGTCTCGGCTCGGAATACGCGCATAAGAATAGTCCGTTTTTGAGATAATGCTTCCAAGTAATTTACTCGGAAACAGTTGCACATCTTTTGTCCATATAATTTTTTGTAATCGTGAATATCAACGTCGCATAGAGTACCATAAAGACAAACATATGGTACCAAACATAATTACCAGACATAATAAATATTATTACGCATCTTACATTCGGAATGTAATCAATCGACGAATAATATTAAAATAATGAAATCACATTATTATTGATTAACTTATTTAAATTCGTCGACAGGAATCTGATGTGAATTCTTGTACAATTCATCACACTTTTTCTCTGCATCATAAATAATCGTATTTTTTACGTAGCAATCAGGTTTATGGTTTATAACTAAGTTGGTATATAACTAAGTTGAAACGACGGAGGATCAAACAATGGAATATTCACTGCATATTTCTGAAAAACGAAATAAGAATTCTTGATCTCCTTCGACGAGCTGATATCTGAAGCCTCGTTTACTTATCGCCCTATTAAATCCCTTTTCCTTGTTTTCCTTCATCGAAGCTTTTATATCTGCCCTCGAAATAGTCGTCGCCGGTGCAAATGGCGGACCTTCAAGACAGTTTCTTAGATACAGGAGAAAGGGTTGCGAAATGGTGTCTTTTCTACAGTGACTTGTTTTTTTTAATTTCCGCTTTGTCCTCGGAGGTAGCAGAGACAACAACGTCTACTTTACGTCAGAAGGACGAGCTAATTACGAGTCCGAGATCTGAAGAGGAATATGACGTAATAGACGATAAGCGAGTATCTTTGTATCATTTAAATTGCCAAGGTGTTGCGACGTTTTTCGTTTATGGAAGCTTTATTTTATCACTAACGGCTACGACGTGCGACGAAGAAAAAACTATCGTGTCCTTATATTAGGAGATAAGAAGAGGACCACGCACTAATTATATGAAAAAGTGGCCCCCGTTAAAATCGATCAAAACTATGGAAAAGTGTACTAAATGTGATGTCGATCAAAAGTTCAAATGGGCACGACCTTCAAAATATGCTAGTTTTTAAGCTACGAGCCCATAAAGGTAATATTGGTGGGCTCATTTTTAGACAAAAAGGTCGTGTCCATTTGAACTTTTGCTCGGCATCACACAAAGTACACTTTTCCATATAGTTTTGGTCGATTTTAACGAATGCCACTTTTTCATATAATTAATGCGTGGTCCTTTTCGGTGGTCACGCCCATGAGGAATAACAATAATTGATATCATTCATACGCTGTGGAAGATAAATTATGTACAACTTCTTTTACTGTCGCGCTTTTAGATAATCTAATCTAATTGCGCGATGCTTTATTTCTAAATTAAAGAATTTCTAAATTAAAAGCTTCTTAGAATTAATAAGCAATCTCGTCATAGTTCTCTAGTAATATGCACGGAAATATTGCGCGTTTTCAGAAAAGCAAGGAGGAACTAAAAATTACACAAAATAGTATAATCGTGCGACTACCTTAAATTTCTTATTGCAAGCGTGATTTTCTCTATCTTTTGCTTGCAGCCATGAAAATTAGAATGCCGTTTCCATCATCATTATAAAACTTTTCTGCTCTCTCAGTTTGTTCAATAACAATCCTGTTCTCTTAAACTTTGTTATCGAGTTTTACAATAAAACTCCGCGCACGTAGCTCCGACAATAGAACGTATTTTCACTTCCGCTGGTCATCCCATTATATTCGTGTATGACCGTCATTTTCATAAAGGATGAACGACGGAAGATTCCTTAGCTCATGCTGCATTCACGTATTTACCAGCTAACTGGCCGGCCGACTCGTTTTAAAATGACGCTTAGCCTGGGGCCAGTCGTTCTTTGCAATGGTTTCTAAGGGGAGAAAACGAGGGGCCAAATAGGGCGGAAAATAGCCATCCTCTGCTGGAATAGTTTCGAGGAAAACGGGAGAAAATGATGAGCTTATATGCGCGAAACTATCAGCATGTAATTCGGAAAGGGAAGTTGGTTACGAAATTGGAATTTGGATGACACGGAACTACACAATTGAAAAATAAAAAGCGGATATTTAATTTATAAAAGCTAAGGAAATCTTAATCAAATTATTTACAAATCAGCATTAATATTAAATATTATAAAGTAATATTAAATGCAAAATTTTAAAATTTAATAATAACTAATATAGCGATAAAAACGATGAGATTTTGTGCGCGATAATAAAGCCATGTTGATCTGCTTTCTGTGCGAACTTCAACGTTCTGTTCGCATGGAGGAAAAAATATTAACGGGCAGAAAATAACAGTTGAAAAATCTGCTGCTTGTTAACGGATCCGTCCAAACAATTTACTCGCGCACTGCATATCGGACTATGTTTATCACTTAGCCCGAATATAACGGACTAGCATGTCGATCTATGCGATACGGGGAGTGTGGATCGTTGACGTAGACCGAGAATTAGACCCGAGGAAGAAGTCGACGCACGTTCCGGGAACACCAAGTCGGTGGAGTGGCGGATTTCCTGCACTCGGACATGTACAGGCGATGTCATTTCGGCCCTCCCATATCCTTTCTCCAGAATGGCTCGTGGAATTTGAATTTTACAGTGGCACTCGGTTGCCTCGCGTACTTCCCGGACGGCTTAAAAAGCGTATGAAAAGAAGGAGGAAAGATCGGCCCAAGTTTCAGCTTGTTAATCCTGGATCTCGCCTGGATCGCGAGATAAAACGAATCTCTATTTCTTCGCGACCTTAAATCTACGCGATCCTCCCGTGGAACGATATTTTTCACCGTTGAGAAATTACAGGAAGGCGTGTATCTTCCTTTCGCGCGGAGCGAGGGAACAGCATTCGATGATACTTGAACGAAGTTATTCGTCGATGGGCGCACTTGTTTCGAAGGATTTGTTTACAGATCAAAATTCTCGTCTCCCTCGCGGCTTCCTCACGCGATTAATCAACGTCACGCACGCGTCTGATAACATTTGTCGTAGGCACGGCGCTATGAAACCGCTCCTTTGCTATTCGTTAGTATGTCACGCGTAATATCCGGGCGGACGGCCGATGATGGATTTGACGCTCTCGCAGATTGCCGCATCGCGCCGGACAATGTCCGTGTATTTTTTATATGACGAAAAACATTGCAATATATATTACACCGCGCCGCCCGTCCCGTCCGACCGCTATGCTCGCGATACGTAAAATTGCACGCGTTGTTGGCAGCTGTCGCCATCGGCCAGCCATCCCGCTGTCCTCCCGTGTTTTTCGACGCAACGATTCGGCCGATTCGCCCGGCATAGTCGCCGATTGATTATTTATCGATCCGCTGTCGTGAGCATCAATTCGTACGGGGATATTTGGCACGTTTATCCATCGTGTTCGAAAATCCGAAACGCGCGCTGCACACCGGAGCAATCGCGCGAGTTCACCTCTCGACCCGGCGCGGCGCGGCGCCGCGTTTCGATACACCGAATTTAACAGTTGACCGTTACGGCAAAACGTGAAGTAAAGTTGCGAGGAAAAAAGGAAAGGAAAACAAAGGTGGAGAAAACAGTTATTCAGTTATATACTGAAAATCGTAACGACCGAGAGGATTGATACTTTTAAGTTTCTTGGACACATCGGGGCGCACGTGTGCGTGTGAGCGACCATTGTTGTCGAAGAAAGTTGGACGATAAATCAGAGGAACAGTCGTGTAGCGCCGTTAATAGCGCGCCCCGGTGCAGATCTCGCCAGCTGCCGATCACGTTTCGGGAAACGTCGAGAGACCGTAATCGCAGTTCCGCGCAAAGTTCGCGGTAGTATTTCCGCGACGGCCTGGGCGCGGCCCCCGCGAAATAATGAAGACCCCTCTTGCGAAAACGCACCACGTCTCCTGCATGAATATCCTGCCTCCCGGTCCCCGTCATTTAAAAGGCTTACGTACTTCCGGCTTAGGGAGAACAAGCTAACAAGGGTGGAACTTCGTGCTGCAAACGGGACCTCCGCGCGCTCCCGCCGTAATACGTTTTACGTTTCGGGGTATAAAACTCCCGGCTGTTAAGCCGAGTTCAGAACTTGTCGAGATGCTGGCTGAAGTCGGGAATGGTACACGTGATCGGGGTGTGCGACGGACACCGTTCGCGTTCCAGCGACAGCTTGGCAGCCACTGCGGGCGGCGCATGCTTGCGCAACCTTAGTTGCCGCTAAATTAACCGCTTCTACCCATCTCTTCGCGGTCGGTATCGTGTTTCTCGTCTTGTTAACCCTGCGTCGCACTTTCTCCGAAAAAAAAAAAAAGCCAACGAACTTAATTCTCTCACGTCCAGAAATGATGAAACTTACGCCGCACCTATCGCGCTTTTAATATCAAGTATCCCCTTACTCTTTTCACTTCGTTATTTTCTCTCGTGAAGAACTTCGCTCCAAATTGGATTCATTAAATCCAATTTAACTCCACTACGGAACGATATCCGAGATGTTCTAAGGATTAATATCAACGGCGGTGGAACAAAATTCGACTCATTAGCGGTTTATTTTTCTGTGTTTCCGAGAAAATTCCGAAATAGAGAGGGAAGAGGCAAAAATACTGATCTCTAGTAGTCAGGTTTCAATCGTTACCAAAATCCGCGCGGTCGATCGAGGGACCCCTAAAGCGGCGTGAGCGGCATACTACGATATATTCGCGGGCTAATTCAACGTTGTTCCCGCCGTAAATCGCGTGACTCCCGGCGACTTCTTGGATCAGCGTAATAGGTATGTCGCTCACGTACACCCCCGAATGCACAACACCGGTCGGGCTGTCGGGGGTGCGGGGGGAGGGCGAGGGAGGCAACGGGAGGGGCACAATAATCGACGCCGCTTCGAACACGAAGCCGTCCGGGTAACATCGATCCGAGATTACGCTCGCCGAGGGTGCGAAAGCTTCTTTAATCACGCGACAGCGTAGCGGCAACTTCCGTAAAATCCTTCTGGCTTGATGACGGGGAAACAGCGTCCAGTATCTGATTGTGTATCTTGACACGCCTGGCATCGCGCGCGCGATGGCGATGAGAACTACCCCTTGTAACGTAACGCGGGCCCCGGTTGTTCGCTGTCATATTTACAATCAAATATTTGATTGGAGCCACCGAACGAACACGCAAACACCGCCGCGCACTGACCGAGAATTAAAAGAGAGAGAGCGTGTACAGCGATACTTGTAACTTCAGACTCGACTCGGATCAAGTTATATCGGGTCGACCTGGGGCTGAATTTTTCACTTGTTTCACCTTTTTCTCTCTCCCCCTTTCTTTTTTTTATTTAGCGTATCGATTGCGCATTTTTCGGGCTTGTCATATTCAATATCGTTCCCTTCACGTATATCGCGTCTCTTCGTAAAAAAATATCATTTTTAACTTTATTTTTCATTTCGTACGGTGGTTTTATGTTACTCCATTAAATCTAGATGAACTGTTACAAAATGTTAGATAAAACTTCGAGATCGCTGCGAATGTAAACAATATTTGATCGTCTTGCCGCTCGAAGCGCACAGCTTAATTCGTAGATGACTCGAATCGTCTGCTGAGGAATTAGTGGGCATCGAGAAAACCTTCACGTCGTCGGCGACAAAAATTCGAACGCGCGGCGCGCGTCGCGAATAATGTCCGATTCGATTGGTCAAAGCCGACGTTTCAGCTTATCCACCCCGGTGGGCGCTTCCGCCCCCTGCACCCGTTAGCCAAAACGCGGATTTTCGTTCGCCCACATACAAACACACACACATACAAGGATTGCGCCCGGAAGGACAAGAATTTCGATTTCGCGACGGTGAGCCGCGGCTGAGCATGCGAATTCGTGAACGTCGCGCCGTAAAACCCCCATCGTCATAGAAAGCCCGCATGAAAACGGCGGTAGGGGATGCGGTGCAGTGGGACATGAATTCGAAGAATGAACGCGCAGGGCGGAAAAGCGAGGATACGGAAGAATAGAGCAGGGCGCGTAGAGGGAACGGGAGGTAAAAGGTGTCCCACGATAGCCACGTTATCCACGTTTGGAGGGTCGTGAAAACGGGCGAGATGGTCGAAAACGGGACGAAAGCAGGAGGATGAGGAGGAGGAGGATGTTCGATGGTTGGTGTACGTTGACCGTACTCACGGAACATCCGCACTATCCTGCGGAAAATCAGTCGCGCGCGCGCGGTTGGGGGTGGGCGCGGGTGATCGGCGAAGCGGAAGGCTGATCACGTAGACGGAATTCCGTGGCGTTCCCTTACCGCGCGTCGAACTGAATTAAACCAATCTCGCGAATGGGGCCCGGGGGGGGAGGAGGATGGGAGGAGGGTGGAACCGGCGAGCGCGGATTTAAATAATTGAAATAAACTGCGACTCGGCACTAACTCCGTTACCCACCGGAAAAAGGGCGCCTTCCTGCACCCCCTCGCTCCTTCGTTTCTCCCCGCATTTTCGAATCCCGACCCGAACGATCGCTGGTCCCAACTGCTATCGCGAAGTCGAAACTTCTTCGTAATCGCCTCGGGATCGATTTGCTATCGTCGGTTTCGCTTGTTTCGTGTTTTGTAATTTAACGGGGGATGGCTTACGTTCGATACACACACGGAAAGAACGGTTTTGCTGAAGTAGGTATCTAAAAATTTAGCCAGATACGACTTGAAAATAATTTTGTTGGATCATCAAAACAATTATCCAGAACGCTCTCAAGCTGGTTACTACACGGAAAAAATTTTATATTAAAAATTACTATGTATGGCAGTAGCCGTGGACTATTGCTGGAATTATAAAAATTTTTACTATGTAAAACAATGAAAAACATAGTAAAAATTTTTAGAATTTCAGCAATAGTCCACGGCTACTGCCATACGTAGTAATTTTTAATATAAAATTTTCTCCGTGTAGAATGTAAAAATTTTTTGCAGTATTATCATTGTGCTTAAACGTTTTACATGATTATTTTAATCGTTCAATATAATTACTTCCAGATCTATATCTGGCTACATTTTTAAATACTTCAGAAAACCGTTCTTTTCATACAGTACTCGCAATGTATATAAGAAGAACATATAAGTAACAATCAAACGAGAGAGAGAAAGAGAAAAAAAAGAGAAAATAGAATTTATCAATATTATACATTTTAAAATAGATTTTCATATTTTAAGACAGGAGATAGAATTTTCAATTGCGAAAAATATGGTGTAACGATTATATTTGGACAGAGGCGGCTTTTTCTACCGTATTAACAAAACGCGCTGAACTTCGCTGGAAGTTTATAGCGCGTGATTCGTTAGCGAGTTATCTATCCGAGATTATACACCGTCGAGCTGGACGTCGGGAGAATTTATGCTGATATCCGAATTTATGATCGAGCCTGGAAGCCGGGTATCTCGGCTACCAATTTTACTAGGACCGTTCCGGTTGATGATAGTACGCTGCGAATCTATAAAAGATTTCGATTTCGCTTTATTACGTTCGGTATAGAGTATATCGAACGAGTTCGCGTGCACTGATCCATTCGGTTAATATTCGGAGAAGCGGTTAGTATAACGAGAATATATACATCGGACTATTTCAGAGTTTCATTCTCGCTCAAGATAGACTACGAACTTATAATTTAATGATCATTTTCCATGTACTTCTCGTATTCTCGTAACTGAGTCTTTTAATCTTCAATATTGAATAAATCTCAACTTTTCCCAGCTTCGCTTCAAGGGAAGTCGTCGTCGAATTTAGCACAAAGATGCTGGAAAGATTTATATCAAACTTTGCTTTCTTCATTCGCGAAAGCAGAGCTCAGCGTGCGAAGAAAACTAACATATTTCCCTTCATCTATCCGCCCATTTATTTTACAGTTTATATCTTGTATCTGATTAATAGGATCTCGCAGATACAAGAAACGCATATAAAACTCCATTCCTCTCTTTTACAACGACCGGGGGTTCAGCCTTCTAGTCGTTCATTCGCTTTTTCAACCCGGTGGACCGTTTTCCCCGAGCGATCATTACACTATTGGAGTTACGACCCGTTTATTCACCATAAAGACGGAAAGAAGAAGAGGTTCGCTTCTTAAGGAAGAAATAAAGTCCGTCGACTTTCCCCGTTCCCGTTTTTCCTTTCATTCGCGAATTCATCGAAAGATAGGACGCATCGCAGGAAACGTCTTATATCACTTTAATTTTATTTTGTCATCGTCTCGCGAAATGGCAGGATCTCTCTCCCGATTTCGGTGGATATAAACGATGACGAGACTCGCGGAATATAATTCCATTTCAAATCGGCGCTCTCGAGGCGCTGAGCCCAGTTGACGAAACTTCGGCAATGAAAACTACTACAACCATAATAAAAGCTCGGAGTGGGGTCGACTAATTTATAGCCACAGATTTACACGGTGCTTTCTTTGTCACGCAATAAAATAATAATTAGGAGAGCTATTTCTCCGATAATAATCATTTAGATTTTGCATGTGAGATTTGTAGAAAAGTTTCTACTGATTTTTTATACGAATGCTATTAAGGCTATTTTATACGAATTTTATAAAAATTTCCAAATGGAATATTATATTTTATTATGCAGTATGCATTGTTTTAAACAGAACCTCGCGTCATTAATCCCTAATGGTAATTAATTCAGTAGTTGATGACCCGAACGCGATTAAAATCCAATCAAAGTGAACGAAATCATCATTCTCGATGAAGATTAAAATCGAAAACCTGTCAAAAGCTCGAGGTAAATTTAGACGTTACAACAGGCACCTGCAGGTCACGCGATTTCATTGATCGTTATCCCGAACGTAATGCGCAAAAATCATGCGGGTTATACGAGAAGGACGGAAGGATTCCACGAATTGCGAGATAATCCACGGAGTCGGAATGAGAGAGGAGCAACGCTTTTTATCCCGCTCGCGGAAGGGAACCGGGGGCCGAGGGGGGAGGGAGGGGAGGAGCGGCACCCCGAATCTCTCGTCCGACGAGCGTTATCGCGAACTCGTTAAAATCCTTCCGGACGGGATTCCCCGTTAAAATCCCTTCGTAAGGATTCCGCTCTTGCATTCGTCCGAAGATTCATTCCTCATTCTTCGCGGCGCGGCGCCGCTCCGCTCTCTCGTGGACGGCGACGTCCGAAAAAGCCGCTACCGTAACGTCGCTCTGGCCCCTCGCAGGAAAGTTATAAGCCGGCAGGATTATAATGGCAGGACGATAAGAGAGGGGCAGAGCGAGAAAAAGGCGGCCGGCCGACCGACCGGGAATCGCTATTACCCCGTCGCCGTCTTTCCCAGAATCCCCCGGGATCCGGTGATTGCGCTCCGGGAACGGTAGGAAGTTCGGAAGTGAAATGTGTGAAAAGAGCAGATTGATAGACGGGCGCAGAAAGGGGGAAGTAAAAAGGCGCGAAAGTAGCAATTAATCTTACAGCTGAGTCTGATATTTAACCCTTTGCACCCCGCCTGGGATTAAAGAAAATTGTGGCGCAAACTTGTTCTGTTTGTAGAACAACAATTTTGTAATTTTTTACGATGCGAAGCGAACGCTGAAAGAGAAGAATCAAACTGCACTGAAATGTGGACGTAACTAAAATTGTGAAGTAATAACAAGAACATTAATTAAATGGAGTAATTTACAGAACACATTTAAAAAAATACGAACGTTATGAAATATTGTACACCAGGAATGTATTGAAACGTAGACGAGATGCGGAAAAAAAAGGCGAGTCGCAAAATTAATAATCGATCTATGCCAACAACATTCCGGAATTTGCGGTTCATTCATTACTAACTTAATAAAAAGGTAATCTGCGGATTTTCAGTTAATTCGCACGCGCGCGTTTGCGTCAAAAGAATCGCACGTGAGTTAATTAAATCGAGGAGACTAAAGCCGCGGAGGAGTATTCGGTGCGTCGTGCGGCCGCGGCAATGAAAACGTTGCATGCGGAAATTGCACATGGCCAATTGCGCAAAGCACAGGTATCGATTTCCGTAAATTAGAGACGAAACGTAACGTAAACATTTTACGGGCGCCGGCGATGAGGCGGTTCTCGATTTCGTTTATACCTTCGTTCCGGAATGGCGGATCCTTCGCCGTAATTGCGAGGCGAAATGATTCTCGATTGCCCCTGCCAATTCTGCCCGGTCATTAATTACGACACCGCGCGATGCTGTTTCCAACCCTCTGCACGGTAGGAGCGTGCAATTAAATGACGTCATTAACGCGAGGCGTTAAGGTATGTTCGGACCACGTGATGTCCGATTGCGCTTCCCTGCTTTTGAAATCGAACGAATATGTATTCGTACCTCGGAGAAAGCGAAAGAGAAGGGGATGACGAATCTGCGGGCGGACCTAATAACATCGGGATTGTACATTGTAGCGATTGAATTCGATAGATTGGACTTATCGATGTACGTATACCAATCAGATTCGATTTGGTATATTACCCGAGCGAAGCGAAATTGTTGGCTCTATTGAGCAGACCCATCGGTTTTTACGCCTTGACTAATATTGGCTATCGATCCTTATGTTTCCTGATATTTCTCTGTGCTTTATAACGCAAATGAAGAGATGATTAAATCAACATCGTAGGAACATCAGCGTAATTATGCGATGTAAATGAGCATTTCCAGCTTCGTGTAAACTTAACGAAGTTTGTCTCGCGAGCTTAATTGATAATTTAATGAGTATATAGACGTCATATTAAATTATTACGCTATAAATATAGCCGCGGTATCGACGTAGGTAATTGAATTACGACTTATCGATTCTCCGAGAGTCAACGGAATTTCCAAACCGTGTCTGCCTGACTTGAACGGAACGTTTCTATTTGCGGTGCAATCGATCGGATGATTTGAATATAGCGTTGGTCAAACAAACCGGATGTTCCCTCGGGAATTGAGCAGCAAAGCGTGTCTATCGTTATCAAGATAGGGAAATTCATTTAGAAGCCGATCGCAAGAATGTAAGGAAATAGAACGCAACGGAAGATAGTTCGCATTACTATGAAAGTTGGAATCTATTGAAACCCGCTTTTCTTTCGCTAACGCAAACCGCCGATCCTTTTACGCTACAGTGCGCCAAGATTAATTCTATACATTCAAAAGACAAAAAAGTCGAGACGCCTCAATCTCATGGGTAATCTTTTAATCGCGCATTCCTGAAGGAACGCGGAGAGAAGGAACGAAAATATCGAGACAGTCCGGGAACAGTCCCTAAAGGCAATATCTCCGTGAGCGTCGCCCCGCCTGAATCTTCAAATACTTGGGAGAGAAGAGGGATCGTTCTCGCATGAGCGATTTTCTATTTTACATTTCGCTCGACCGAGTCTGTCCGGAGAAACGCCACGCGACGTCGGGCGCCGTTGTAACTTCGCGAAACAACAAAATTGCTCGGTCCGCCCATCCTCCGGGATCCCCGCCGACCCTCTGCACGACTACCCTCCCGCACGCCCGATCGCGCACCGCGACCGAGAAAAGTTCTTCAAGTTGCTCGCACCACCTTGGCGCGCTTTTCCAGCCGCAAATCCGATCCCGCGGGCGCGGTGAAGTTTTCGAGGTTGGCCCCTCACCCCGCACGCCCTTCTCGAGCCACCCCCTCGCGCCTCTCGTGCCTCCCCCGGCTTCACGTTTCGCCGCGAAACACAGCGGCGGTCGTGCCAGGAGAAAATTATTTATAAACGTCAAAACAGGGGGGCTACCCCATTTGCGAGAAGTTGTTGCGGCGTGAAGGGAATTCACTCGCCGCAACTCTCCGCCACGCGGACATCCTTCGCGGAATTTCCGCACGAGACTTCTGCGCGGCCCTCCCGCCCTCTCTCCGTCCCTCTCCACGGCGAACATGATTAGTCGCCCCACCGACGTGAGGGGGTAATTTACGAGCACGAAAAGCGGCGGGATACGAAAGGAAAGAAAATCCGGGCGCCGGAAACGGCGATTGCCGCGGAATATTGAAACTGCCCGTAGCAATTCGTGCGATTACCGTTGCAACGGTCCTCGAATTTAGATTGGACGTGTCTACTGCGTAAATATAATCGTAATTTACGTCCCCCCGTGTGCACAAGTATACGATGGCGAATAAACGCAGAATTTATATACCGTGTAAACCAAATTACGCTCGCTTAGAAGCGTAAAACGGGAAAGCATAAAGAATAACGAACTCGCGGAAAAATTCTCGTTCTCCATTATTCACGGGGAAATGGGCATGTCACGCCGCCGTTTCATAAATTCAGTTATTTTTATAAACCGTCGTAAACGATAAATTTCATACAATTTTGAGAGATAACGCGAAATCTGTGCCACCGCCGAGTAAAATATACGCGGCTTCTGTGTCGTGTGCCTCCCCCACCCCCACTTCCTTCTTCTCCTCCTCCCCCAGCCGCCGTCACAGTTTATTTATATTGCAAACATAAACGCGAGACAAATGCAAAATTTGTTGCGCCGTTGGCGTCACGACGTTGCGGACGTTTTATCTGCGATAAAAACGGTATCGAGGGGTATCACTCTATCTGTCACACGAACGAGCGCGCCCGGCATTATGTCGTAAGTCTCTCAGCACACACACAGCGGGATCATATACAGAAATTACACATATATATTTCTTCGCGGCCCGTAAAACCTATACGTGCTACCCTAAATCATAAACTCGCCGCGACGTCTGCGAAGGTACTTTGTCCGATGGACCGTAACGAATACATCGCGAACACGCGCGTACAAAGTTGCGCAACACTACCCCGACAAAATAGCGCGGCTACGGGGATCTGGGAAATTTTGCAAGTGCATTATTTGAGCGGAAATTAGCGTGTAATTATTTGCCACGCGTTTCTCCCACGTTATTCCTTGTTAAATAAAATATTATGCACGTAGCTACTTGGTTAATTGTAAGCAAGAAACTTATATGCAAAAGATTACAAGCGTTCGCTATTTTTCAACTTTTGATTTATTTTAATTAACAAAAAGGTTTATTAGATGTGATTTTTTAAATAAATTTGGCCAGCTGTGTCGATTACATCTAATAAACCTTTTTGTTAATTATTCACTGGCGAAGGAAAGTTTCATTGCTTGTTTTTATTTTAATTACTAAATTTTCGGAGTTCCAATTTGGAGAATTATATACAGCCTTGGCCACAAGTATTAGGCACTTATATTTTTTTCATTTATCTAAAATTTTTTTGTTTTGAAACCTCTATTGTTCCCTATTAGTTACCGGCATTATATATAAGTTTAAAGGATTCTTGAAATAAAGAATAATTCACAGCAAGTCCTAACTCAATTTTTTAGCTTTCAGATAAATGAAAAAAATAGATGCCTAATACTTTTGGCCAAAACTGTATATAAGAATCAAGTTGTCAAAGAAAAAATGATCTAATTTCATTATCGAATGTTATTAATATACGCTTCTCTTCGCATTCCAATCGCTCTAATTTATTTGAGTGACTAAATGATATATTATAATTAATGTTTCTCTGATATTGCAATTTTATTGCATATAACGATTAGACCATCGTTTCAAATTTTAACACAGTCTAATCTAACGTAATCTAATCAGTTAGCCGAATGGATGGGATACATCCGGTAACCTTTTCCCTTAATTCAACCCCGGCGCGAGGCCTCTTACATAACAGATTTATGATGGCTCGACTAAGCTATAAATACATTTTCCCTTATAGACCATGAACAGGTGTTTCGCGAATCATAAACGTGCGTTGCCCCGTAAATCCGCGAACGCTCGCGCGTACATTTTCGCACGGCCGTAACACGCCCGCGCGCAAGCTCGCGTATGTTCCTTTGTCCCCGTAAATCATAAATTTATGTTCTCGTCGACTGCAAACATATTGCATTTCGCGACCCGAGAATGGACGTCCCGTAAATTGCCACGCTTCTACACGCGACCGCGCGCGCACATTCGGCATTCTGTCCCACTTATCTCCATAACGAAAGTCTTCCTCCAAACGTGGCTAATTAATCGCATTTAACATAAGAGAGTCGTTATACAAAAATTCTGAATTAATATTGTACGACAAAATTCTGAATTAATATTCAACGAAAACTCTTTCTTGATTTCTGTTTTCACAATTAGTTTTCGGTTTCATCGAGATAATTTAAGAAAATTTAGTAGATGAAATAAATAAATTTTATATATTGTTTTTGTAACTGTTTCCCATTCGATACATATATTTTCCATATTATGGCATATTTCGTACATTCCGTTCCGAGTCAAGGATTTTCGAGTGATAATCCCATTTTTGCGAATTCATATTCGTGCGAGTCCTAAAATCCATCGGAGCCGTCTAGCCCTCCAGCAAATTTTCAGCATAGCGGTTGGGCAGGGTAGGAACTAATCCGAAAAGTTTCGCGGCCAAAGTTGGCAGGGACCGCCGTTTCCGGTCCAATGGCACGCCGTGGGCCATTGGCCGCTACGCGTTCATGAACAATGAGCCCCGTGACATTTCGAGCCACGGCTCTTTACTTCCGGTTTTACGAAGCTTCCCGTACTCTCCGGAGGGCAATTGTCGTCGCTCGTCGGAAAAACCGAAGGACACCCGCCGTATTTGCGGCTACGCCGTAAATCACCCCCTCTGACCTGCTTGATCCTTCCACGTCATGATTATAGAATTGTTCTTATGATCCTTGTTGTGGTTTATAAAGAGTCTATGTGATTTGTTTCGAAAGATAAATTTGCTATAAATAAATAAAATTT
>NJRL01001462.1:10668-45809 GCA_003063815.1 Aphaenogaster rudis
GCGTGTGCGTGTGCGTGTGTGTGCGTGTGCGTGTGTGTGTGCGTGCGTGCGTGCGTGCGTGCGTGCGTGCGTGCGTGTGGGTGGGTGGGTGTGTGTATGCTGTATATATATATACATACGCGCGCGCGCGCGCGCGTACATGCACGCACACATACAAGACACACACATACATATGTGCCTATATTTGTCACATGTTACCATGGCTCCATGACAAAGTGCAAAAGATTCCACTAATGGTCGAAATAAGCAATTTAGTTATTTTTTAATTATTTTTTATACTTAATTGCTATATCATATAAATTTAGCCAATGGAAACGATGTTGCCTGATACTACGTTTACGCGAGTGTTACTTCTGTAGTAACTTACTTAAATTATCGATAATTCACTCTGCTACTACGTTTACGCGAGTGTTACTTCTGTAGTAACTTACTCAAATTATCTTAAGTTACGATAAGTTGAGTAAGTTACTACAGAAGTAACGCCTCGCGTAAACGTAGTAATATAAAATTTTATCTGTGCAATGTAGTTAGGTCGAATTAATTTTTTTACTTGATGTATACCGGATAAATGTCTTGTATTTCCGCTTAAACTCGTGGTTTGTAATTTTAAAACATTTTATAAAAATCTTGATGTTTGCGTGGATTTGAATTCTAAAAAATGGTATATGAGGTTGCAGTGACTGCAAAACGGAATAAATCATGTAATCATTGTTTTATTGTAATACTTGGTTAATGATTTGTTAAATAAATTAATTGTATAAATCATTCTTATATTGATTTTGAGAAATTCTCGCGTGAGGATTGGTGAAATATAAAGGCTAATCTACAATGTGCTCTTTGCTTCCAGCAAGCGACACATACTACGTTTACGCGAGGCGTTACTTCTGTAGTAACTTACTCAAATTATCGTAATTTACGATAATTCACTCCGCGTAAACGGGGTTGAACCCACAGACTTCTATATAATACTACTAGACTGTTAACTTCTTATATATTGGTCGTATATACGCGTCCCTCGAAAAAGTGCTGTACTGCGCATGCGCCAAATAAGCTTACGAAGAATGTTGTTTACATTCACGTAGGCATATGGTCGCATGCGTAAGATTTGAGAGAAATTTAAATAAGTATGCATATAATATTAAAATTTATATTGAAATTTAAAAATATCCTTTTTATGTAAAGGATTAGGTACATGATTCCGTATTAGGTTATTTGGCGCATGCGCTCTAACCTATGTACAAGATTTGTATATAGGTCAGAGCGCATGCGCCAAATAAGCTAACACGGAATGTACATAAAAATTGGGTACACTTCACAGGTAGGAGTTAACAGTCTAGTAGTATATATAGAAGTCTGTGGTATAACTATAAGCTAATCCGATCGCTCCATAGACGCCATAGACTTATATCTGTCTCTTATACACATCTAGATGTGTATAAGATATCATCGCACATCGGATGTCGGAAGCAGTGTGAATCCTGCATAATAATGGATTCACACTGCATCCCATGGTAGAAGTATATAAGGTAAAGCATTCCCGTGGATGCGCAGTAGAGGCCAATCAGATTTGCCCCAAACCGCAGTAGAGGACCAATCAGATTTGGCTAAATGCAAATAGACCAATCAGATTTGCCCCAAAAATTCAATACTCGACCGCCATTATGCGCAATGCTATACCTTGTATATTTATCCATGCTGCATCCGACGTCCGACGTACGACGTCCGATATACAATAGGAGTTTGTTTTCTAGAGACTTTAACTAGCGATATTAAAGTCTCTAGAAAACAAACTCTCCTATTGGATATCGGACGTCGGATGCAGTGTGAATCCAGCATAAGCGCCCTGAACAGTGAACGCAGTCCATGTCAGCCGGTCGAATATTGGTTGGTAGACAGCTAAATTTTATCGATTGTATCGTTTGTATTTTGTTTTGCAGCTGTGATCATTTGCTCTTGTATGTATGTACATACAGAAAGATACAGGTAATGAAAACCGTTTTCGGCATTATGTATATACAGAGCAGTTAACGATTTAGTCGTAAACCTATGTCTATTAACTGGAGATAATCTGGTTAACTTTCAATCTTCTTTCTCTGTTATTATAGATAAGACTTGTATATCGAGAATAGGAGCGCACATAAATTGCTAATTCAATATGCTGGATTCAATGTAGAATAATAAATCCAAAACGCTGGATCAAATCGACGATTTTAAAAACAATCTAATTGCTTATGCATATAACAAACTCAATTTTTACGCACTGAGTTAACTTTTCCATTTTTAGACGTTCATTTTGTTGGCTATTAAAATCATGTTCCTGTAACGTTTATGTATATTATTTTATTTCAACATAAAATAATATTTATCTTGATTATGCAATTTATCTAGCGTAATTTTTTCAATACTTAAAATATTTTGCTAGTTTGACGCATTTGATCGATCGATGTGCTGTCTCTTATACACATCTAGATGTGTATAAGAGACAGGTATTAGGTATATGATTCCGTATTAGGTTATTTGGCGCATGCGCTCTAACCTATGTACAAGATTTGTATATAGGTCAGAGCGCATGCGCCAAATAAGCTAACACGGAATGTACATAAAAATTGGGTACACTTCACAGGTAGGAGTTAACAGTCTAGTAGTATATATAGAAGTCTGTGGTATAACTATAAGCTAATCCGATCGCTCCATAGACGCCATAGACTTATATGATAGACCGCGCGGTCCTATGAGCGGCTTGAAGAGGGGAGATTATCCCCTCTCTTGCCAATTTATCCCCTCTCTCGCCAATTTGTGAGAGAGAAAGGTTCACTAGCGGCCATATTTCTGTCTCTCAGTCCTGTCTTCAAGCCGCTTATAGGACCGCGCGGTCTATCATATAAGTCTATGATAGACTAAGTTTCCACCGAAGGGTTTGAATCGAGTCAGAGTCGGGTCAGAGTCGGGTCAGAGAAGGGTTTAGGATCGAGTTTGATGTTTCCACCGTAGGAGCAATCATCCTAACCCGACTCTGACCCGATTCTGACCCGACTCTGACCCGGTTCAAACCCTCGGTGGAAACTTAGTCATAGACGCGTTTTATAAATCCGATTTGTCTAGGGAACTTTTTTCCTAGTCGGTTAATATTACTGTGATTGATCCGGGCAGCGATCACGTAACTTTTCCCCTAGGGCGGAAACATGAAAGTGAAAAGTTTCATATAACTATCTCTTTCTATTCGTGTTGAAAAGAAAGAGATAGTTATATGAAACTTTTCACTTTTTACGTTTCCGCCCTAGGAGAAAAGTTACGTGATCGCTGCCCCGATTGCAAATCCGATTACTAAACGTAAACACCCGTTAACTAGAAACTCTAGGAAGCGAATTCTTTTATTGGCTATCGTATCATCGCACATCGGATGTCGGAAGCAGTGTGAATCCTGCATAATAATGGATTCACACTGCATCCCATGGTAGAAGTATATAAGGTAAAGCATTCCCGTGGATGCGCAGTAGAGGCCAATCAGATTTGCCCCAAACCGCAGTAGAGGACCAATCAGATTTGGCTAAATGCAAATAGACCAATCAGATTTGCCCCAAAAATTCAATACTCGACCGCCATTATGCGCAATGCTATACCTTGTATATTTATCCATGCTGCATCCGACGTCCGACGTACGACGTCCGATATACAATAGGAGTTTGTTTTCTAGAGACTTTAACTAGCGATATTAAAGTCTCTAGAAAACAAACTCTCCTATTGGATATCGGACGTCGGATGCAGTGTGAATCCAGCATAAGCGCCCTGAACAGTGAACGCAGTCCATGTCAGCCGGTCGAATATTGGTTGGTAGACAGCTAAATTTTATCGATTGTATCGTTTGTATTTTGTTTTGCAGCTGTGATCATTTGCTCTTGTATGTATGTACATACAGAAAGATACAGGTAATGAAAACCGTTTTCGGCATTATGTATATACAGAGCAGTTAACGATTTAGTCGTAAACCTATGTCTATTAACTGGAGATAATCTGGTTAACTTTCAATCTTCTTTCTCTGTTATTATAGATAAGACTTGTATATCGAGAATAGGAGCGCACATAAATTGCTAATTCAATATGCTGGATTCAATGTAGAATAATAAATCCAAAACGCTGGATCAAATCGACGATTTTAAAAACAATCTAATTGCTTATGCATATAACAAACTCAATTTTTACGCACTGAGTTAACTTTTCCATTTTTAGACGTTCATTTTGTTGGCTATTAAAATCATGTTCCTGTAACGTTTATGTATATTATTTTATTTCAACATAAAATAATATTTATCTTGATTATGCAATTTATCTAGCGTAATTTTTTCAATACTTAAAATATTTTGCTAGTTTGACGCATTTGATCGATCGGTAGGATATATAATTATTTATTTCAAAATCTCTTCATAGTCATGATTTTTTTTCACCTATGATGTGTGGGACTAGTTCAGACGCTAGTTTGTTACATTCTCACTTGGTTCTTATATGATTAAATTATACAGAATCAGAATTTTGCCCTAAGCTGTCAACATCCTTTTAATCGCTATGTTCATACAATGGTTTAGGACAATAAAGATAGGTACGCAGAATTCAGTTTTGTTCAGGATATTATAATACAAGAAATTAACAGAATTAAAAAAAATAAATGTCCAGATCAAATGGCACCGCATAAATACCGCGCGTTTGAAAATAATTGAATCATTTGAGTATTAAAGTAGCGAAGGACAGATTAGGAAAACTATATTTTCAGGCTATTCCAGTATGATTCACAAAGGACCACGTCCGTTAGTATTCTGTGGCCCCTCGGGTAGTGGAAAAAGTACTTTGATAAAGCGATTGTTTGATGAATTTCCCGACACCTTCAAATTTTCGGTATCTCATACGACTAGAACGCCACGACCTGGCGAAGAGGATGGGACTCACTATCATTTCACAGACAAAGAAAAAATGCAAGAACAAATAAAAAATGGCGAGTTTATTGAAACTGCTACATTTGGCGGGAATCTATATGGGACGAGGTAAATATATGGATACAAGTATTAGATAAATATATAGAAAACAATATAATCCATGCACTATTGTAGCAAACAAGCGGTCCAAGAGGTACAACGTTTAGGAAAAGTATGCGTATTAGATATCGAAATACAAGGTGTGAAACAAATAAAACGCACCGATCTCAATCCTTTTTACGTATTCATAAAACCACCATCCATTGTGGAATTAGAGCGACGATTAAAGGCTAGAAACACAGAAACTAAAGAATCCTTGGAACATAGATTATCGATTGCCAGATCTGAACTGGAATATGGTATGTTCTACATGATTCGCAATTTATACACGCGCACACACTATAGGAAAATTATGCTCAAAACTCATACTATATCGTGCGTATCTAAAACTGTTACATGTAATACATATTTATTTGTAGGTGAAACACCTGGTAACTTTGACGTTGTCATAGAAAATAATGATTTGGAAAGAGCGAACGAGATTTTACGCAGTTTTGTATTGACCAATTATAATCCGCATTGCAGTACAGGTGAATCGAGTGTTTTTCATTTCTTTTGATATTAATCTTTCTATCGTGATAGCATAAATATCTTTATGGCAAAGATATTGTGATTGGTAATGTAATAAAATATAATAATAGAAATAAATACTTTATAGAATAGAGATAATGTACATTTTATCTGTACTAGAAAATATTTTTTAGACGAGGCAGCAAGCTAGTTGAGAATTGAAACCTAACGAATTCTTGGATTACTCATATCTGGACACGAATGACGAATTGTTTCCGATGAAATGTTTGTAAACCATTATTTCAGATATATCTGATCGACATGTAACTAAAACGTGTACGCATATACACAAACTTTGCAAGTTGAAACTGAAGCTGATGCGAATGTCATGTAACTAAGGCTGCGGTGCTACAAATGCTTTGAAACATTCTTTGATTGGTCAATTAATAGAATTCTTTATTCCGATTGGTCAATTGAACGCTTCGAAGCAATTGTAGCATCAAGTGGATCGCAGCCTATATCTTTACATACTCGCATATCTATATTTGCCATATTTTTAATTGTAAAGTTATCGTCCTCACACAATAACAATAATTGCAATAGTCGCATGTTCCAAACTTTTGCTACGTTAAGCATAATCTGGAGATTTTAAAGCAAACCGTGGTAAAAGGAATATTTTTACTCCCCCCGCGATTAGTACATAGCGTTAAACGTTATAGCTGATTGTTTTTATCGAATAAAGATCCGTTCTTTTATAGGGGATGCGGAAAGACTTTTTTCGCTAAGATAAGAATTTTAGCTTAATGTTCAAGAAATAACTCAAAAGAAATAAACATAAAATCGTAGATGTAGCTGACTGAGACTATTCACCAAAAAAGGTTGTGTTCCAGTAGAGTAGGCTATCTATAAAGTACTTGTGCGATTTCATCCTTGTACTTATCTTCATGATTGACATAGAAGCGTCGGAATGTAGTTACTTCTGGTTTACATCATAACAATATCAGATTTCATACGAGCATCCCAAGTACTTAGAATTAAGATCATAGAAAGAATTATGTATAAACATTCCTACAACATCTTTATGGTCAATAAATAATTTATTAGAATTGTGTGGAAAAAAACAATTCCTAAATTAGATATACACGCTTGTTTTATTTCGTGCGTAGATACAATCTGAAGCTTGTAATTATTTGTATGTGTAGTTCGATTAAAAATCAATAATAAGATAACATATAAAATATATTTGTCGAGTCTATACTAATTAATGTAAAAAAAATGTCGATCGTATCGTTAGGCTAGTTGTACTAATAATCTGGTTAAACTGAATTCGCCTTTGCGTGCTAAAATGACATATTAGACAAAAAGTTTCTTCATTTAGAGTTTTAACCGATATAACTAACAACTCGTAAAGTAAGTCACAGAAAATATTTTATTGTAAGTACGCTATAAAGAATATATAATTGTTGCATGTATATATTCAATGATGTATATTCAAAATAAATAGTTTTGAGATAGTACAATTCGTCAATATTATTTAATAATACGAGATTGCGAAAACTGGAAACATATATATGTAAATCTAATAATTAAAAGTACATACGTTTACGGTTTAGTCTCTCTATGAGACAGCGGATTGCGAGCGATGACGATGAATGGAATAATCTCGTTTAGGCCGTTCACCATGATGGTGACGCGTTTTGTGTTGCGGCAGTTCGCTTATTTCGATAGACGTAACTTTGACATTTTCTTCCACTCGTCTGCCATGGTTGTCGTCAGCGATTTTTTCACGAATGAGATTGTCACCGTAAGCGTAAATCCGTGGCCGCGTAGACTCGTCGATCGTCTTTTCATTTCGTTTGTCGAGCCGCGGGCGCGGATTCTCGGGCACCGGTCTCTTGAAAAACGTATATCTGATCAATTGAGGCCGCGGTTGAAAAATGTTCTCCAGAGGTAAAGAGTCGGAGGTAACGTCGATCGATGGTGATGTATCAACAGCTTGCGTTTCGCTGACACTCGCTGAAATTTCGCTCGTCACTCTACTTCCATTCGCATCGACTCCCTCGAAATGTATAGGTTGTTGTTTCGCATCACGCGCATCCAATTTTCGAGGCAACGACGCCTCGAAACTCGACCGTTTCGACGAATCTTTGGACATGTAACTACCACCATCTCCCTTGGAGACGTCTTCTCTAGAATACATTCCCAATTGAGGCATCGGCCGATCTTGATGTATGGTACGGTCCAGATATCCTTCCAGAGCGTTCCAATTCTCTAGATCACGGGAAATCGCTCTTCTAACGAGCTTGGAAATTTCCTCGATATTCGCAACTTGCGAATTTTTATCATCGTCGAAGATCGTTGAACGTTCATTGTGCGAAGAAGCGAGCGTCTTGCGTTGATTCGCAGCGTCGTAATTGCTTCGCGATCCTACTGCTTTCCGTTGTTCTCTCGGTAAAATCTCCTCGTTATCCACAACGACGAACGACTCGTTAATCGAAACAGGGTGATCCGCGCTTTCAGCCGAGTACGCCAAGCGCTCGAAGGGCACCTGAAAACTCGTTTCCAATACTGTGTTTCGGTCAAAGTAGCGTTTCTTCTGATAAGCGTCGCGAGTGTCCGGATAGTACGCCTCGTAAAATACTGGTCCCTTGTCCAAGTTATAACTACCTACGTACCTATACAACGTTCAATACAACACCTTAATTAAAGAACAACAGTCGATAGCGACTTGTGCGATTAGTGATCACGCCTAATTTCTCAGAGGCTTTTGTCATTCAAGAGACAATTGCAGCTATGTTGAATTACGACACAAGTCTCAAAGTGTGAGAATCGTTAATTATATTGCTCGCGATATACATCGAAATTAAATTAATTTGTTTGCATACTCCCACACGCGCACATGATAAACCGCGGTAATATATATATCGAAAACTGTCTTTTCAATGAATTAATAAGTAGTTGTAAATTAATTGTATAGATAAATTATATTTTCTGGTTGTAGAATTTGGGTAAATAGATGCATTTACTGACACACACATAACGAGATAATAAAAAAAAGAAATTTTCGATATATATTTTGCCAATCTATACACTACCAAATACAAGTAATAGCATGCAGAAAAACTTATTTATTTCGACGTATAATGCAAGCAAGAAATTCACAATTTCTCACTTCCTTACATGATAGTTTAATGACTAATTATGTCAAAGTAGGGGCTCAAAGATCAGATATTTGTGTAAAGATTAGCGCATTAAAAATAAAAAAAATAATAATCACCCAGATGTTTTCGGATTCCACACGACGGCAGCGGCAGTGGCGACAATGGATGATACATCTATGAAAGAATATCAAATATATTCACATTCTATAGTTTTTATATCTCGATGCGATCAAACATAGTATAATATGCAGTGTACATACCTAAACAAATAATGATAAGAATCGCTGCAAATGGCGAATATCTCTGAGAAGCCATGATTCTATAATTGAGCTACGATCCACGACTGCAGAGCTTCTTCCTCTTCCTCCTCCTCCTCCTCCTCCTCCTCCTGCTCCTCCTCCTCCTCTTCTTCTTCAAGAGAGAGGAAGAAAAAGAGCATGAGCGTATTTTCGTAGATTCTTAAAATAAACTCCGTTTCTCTTCAGAATGTTGCTTTAACGCCAACTCGTTAGCGCGCATTGTTATTTCAAACAATTATATCGCGAATGAAGGACTCTTTTCGCGATCGATAGCGAAGAAGACAGTAGCCTGTATTATGGTCGATTAATCAAACTCGAAAGCATTGCGAATGAAACAGCTGTTGAGCGAATCATCGCAGTCAAGGTGCCACGCGTGTTGTCACGCGAGAATATATATATGATATATGATATACGAGCCAATTTGTCAGAGAGATAAAGTTCTCTAATGAAAATGAGGTTTCGAACTGTACGCAATGTTTAGATAATCATCGATGAAAAGGCTCGTGGAGACGATCCGAAGCGATCGAAAGTGAAACGAGCTGATATATATACCTTCGCGATCTTCGTGCAGCAACATATGAGACGTATAATACGAGACGAGGATGATTTGTCCATCAAACTTCTATGGCGAACGAGACTTGTTGGCGAAGTACAGTTCCGCGAGGAACACGACGGTGCAAGAAAGTAAACCGAGCGTAAGCCCGACGAACGTAAAAGAGTAATGCTCCATGGTCAGTTTAATCCTCCTCTCGCTCTTATCCATCTTCCTTCTCTGCTCGGCCACGTACGACGGATAAGTCATGTGCTCGTACCACGAATGTACGAGGCCCGCTTCCTGCATCCGTAGCAGTAATCCGTTGATTCTCTCCCGGTATGGCGAGTGAAGTCTCATTATGTAGGACAACAAGTAAGTGGTCGGACATTCCTCGACTATGTGGAGCAACTCGTTACCGTCTACGTCGTAGTACCTGGACATATCGCTCAGCTTGACCGACGCGTAACGGCCGATGGCGATCATCCCCCTGAAGGCCACGGCGTCATTGGTAGGCTCTTTAGAGATAAACACTTTGATCTTACTCCGCAATTTCTTATCCAGAGTGGTATTCCCCGTGAACGTGTTCTCCTTCAGATTGTAGTACTTGGTAATGATGGTGAAATTTGAGGAAGCGACCTCCTCCAAAGTGTTCAGTTCGGGGTAATGAAAGGGATCGCTCAAGCTGGACATGAGGCAACTTTGATAGAGACCGGTGATGATGAGTCCGAAGAAAAGCGTACCGATCAGAAAGGCTCTCTGAGCGGTCGTACCGGCACCGGCACCGGCCTTACCACCGTCTTCCTTCAACGGGTAACATGAGGTTTCGACGAGATCGAAGCATGATGAAACGTAAGGATGTATTCTTGGCGGTAAATTTGATCGCCGCGAAAGAACGTATCCCGTCGTTCTCGTTAAAGGAAGGAGAATGGCCTCTTGCCGACGAAGCGACACGCTATAGTATTTGATGAGAAACCACAGGACGGACACGAGAATATTGTATATCGCGAGAGCCACCCACAGATCAGGCGCGAATGACATTATTGGCATGTACGATTTGGGCACGAAACCGGCCGTGGGCGCGATCAAGCACAGCTTGTCCTCGTAAACGCTAGCTGTGAATTCGTATCTTCGATATTCCTTGTATTGGTGAGTAAAGAAGCTGGTGATGATTATCTCCAACTCGCCATTCTCGATGTATTGAAGAGTACGATGAAACGGATCTCCGTAATCCCCCTTAGTGGAGTTGACAGTCGATTGACCAAACACGTTGATACGAAATCGAGCTCCCATCGCTCGCTCCAACAAAAACATTGCGTTTGCGTCCAGTCCGTTGAACTTGGGACTTGTATCTCGGTCCAACTCAACATTCATCATCAGAGACGGGAACACGGCCACGCGTATAGGATACCCGTTCAAATTCTCAAAATTGCCGTAGAGCTCGACATTCGCTTCTCGGTCTATTAAACAGACTTTACGTATGACGCCGTATTCGTTTCGCTGATTCTTTTCGAACGGCAGATATTTGCTCAGACATCGAAAGTCATCTTCTATCGAAATAATAACGATCTTATAGATGCCATATCTCTTCCAAACTGTCTGAAAAATCTCCCGCGACGAATTCGTGTTTGGAGTGGTGACGATTATTAGATATTGATTGGTAGTCTTCCAGATATGGCTTTGTTCGTGCACAAAAGAATTCAAAATATTCATACTATCGACGATGAAGATCCACGTAAGATCAACGCGACTCTGCCATGTATACTTCCGTGAGAAGTCGTTTGTGATTTTGTAGCTAACGATAGATTCGCTCGCTACGTACTTGGATAAAAGATCTACGAAGCTAGACCGACCATCGGAAGAAACGAGAGAAAATATCTCTGGATAGAATTTTTGTTTGCCTCGAACGTAATTCAAAATAATTCTCAAGTTTTCACTTTCCGCCGATCTCGACATGTAATTTTGTACGGTCATCTTGTACGCTCGGTCTGCCGTAGTCTTCGCCGCCGTTAATGTTGACAATGACATCAATAAATAAAACGATGTTGTCGGCGACATTGTGGCTAGTGGCCACAAGCCGTTTTTCAAAAGTCTCCAAGTCTGTATCGATGCAGACGCGGTTCCGTAGAATGCGCTTCACGAACAGTGGTAAACGTCGGAAAGTAAGGCGTGAGTTTTATAGATACGGCTCGACATACATAGTTAAAAAGCAATATACATATACAGCTAAAGGAAGGCTGTCGCGCTACAGCAGATAGAAATCGTGGGAGTGATGCCTAGATAAAAACACCGAGGATTAATCGTGGCACAAGAGCATCGTTAGCGTCGCTCCAAGTAGAATTTTATTGCATTTTGACGAGCCGTTTTGACGTATCGTACGTGCCACATACATCTACTAATCGTCGTGATTAGCACATTCGACGTTTCGTGGTCGCGTGAAATTGAGGGAGGAGCGTCGTAAATCATTCGCTGCGACAGCGACCCAAAAAGAGAATATTCGAGTGAAATTTATCATCATCACAAAATGATGATCAAACAATGCTGATCTCGACGATTCCTTTCAGCAAGTTCAAAATTTACCTACGTCTCCTTTCTTCTTTCTGCTATCGCTCGTTAGAAGGCAAATTCTCTGTCAAGCACCATAGCATCGGGACAAGCGAAGTGAGCGACAAGGTAGATGGACATTCATCCAAGTATCCAAGAGTATCCTTTGTGTTTCAGCGAATGTTCTCATGTATATATATATATATATATATATATATTTGCTCTTCCTCTGCAAAATATTAAAATAATATTATTACAATTATAATCCGTGTTATAATCCGGATCAGTTAATTTACACCATGCTATGAAACAATTTAAAGCAAGAGAAATTTATTATATATATCGTTGATAAAGATATAGAACGGCAAAGAATAACGACTACGTCCGCGACTACGTTACATTTGCGTTTAGCGGTACCCGCGCTCACCATTTATCTTCTACTAGAAACGTCGTCGTTACCGTCTTATATACCTTTTCTCAGTTCCCAATGTTTACTTCGGGTAAATTGAGCAAACGTCCATTTCCCTTCGCAAACGTCAAGTTCCGAACGTGTCATTAAGTTAAAAGCTTACATTAGTTACACGACGCAATGATTCTCACGCGTGCAAACGCCAATTGGTGCTTTCCATTTAGTGATACAAATCGACACAAACGTCGTTTTATCTCTTTCTTGCATTCAATGAGTAACAAAGACAGAACGATACTTGTGTCGACTTGTGTCACTAAATGGAAAGCACCAAATGTCAGTTGCCATTGCGAACGAGAAAGCATTCTATTTCTTCTTTTATTTTCCTATAATTTCTATTATTATCTCAAAAGAAAAAAATTTCGACTGAAAACGAAAAGAAATGAGAAGGAGCTAACTAATATAACTACGATCAAACATGCCATGCTTACATAATGAGAACAAAATATTAGTTGCAATTCACCTTTGATTATTTTGTATTTATAATATCATGTGAAATGCATCTTTTTATATTAATATGACAATTTATTTTAATTTGGCAGCTAATTTCTACAGCCAAAGTCTATTAGAATGTCTCAAATGAGTCACAACACCTCAAGAAAAGTGCGATTAAGGATCTCTTGAAATTTACGTTGTACAAATCGGAGAAATAATAAATAATAAGCGATAGGCTTATTTTTATTGGATCTTATCCACAATCTAAAGAGCGCAATATATATTCGTGTCTCTTACAAGTATAGAAGTTAAACCGTCGAGCGAACACGATCGAAGATAGACGTGTCCAAAGTGATGTGACAGGATAGTCGAGGCGAGAAACGGGGGGGGGGGAGAGAGAGAGAGAGAGAGAGAGAGGAAAGAGTCAATAAGAGTAACGATAAGGGTGAGTAATGTGACGATTTGACTGTATATAACGTGCGGGAATATTTGTATGAGGAAAAAGTTGAAGTGATCCAGCGTCAGTGTTAAATCGTATAAATAAGAGAACGCTCGTACCTCCTAAGATTTACAAACATGGTACGTTAACATATCTTTCCTTACGATAAAGAATTAAAAGAATTCTCTCGCGTATTCAATTGACCCTTATCTGCAGATGATTCGTGAATTTGCTTTCGTCGTATTATCTCTTCTGCGTATAGCATCAAGTAGCGACTGCCGATGGTATAGCGCTATAAAATTTTGGAGCAACGTCGTCTGCTCCATGGAAGATACGAAAACTGTAAATTTTCACGTTGTGCTCGAAAGTAGGAAGAGTTCTACCTTTCTCGAACCATGTTTCCAGACTTTTGTTTACGATATCGCGCGCAAGTGCGAGACAACGATCGTGTCAAGGATTTATACGCTTTGCGATTCGGAAAATCTTGTATCTTTGAATAACAGCGACGTAGCTCACAGGACTCACATGGCCGTGAAACGACCATCGATCCGGGAGATTACATCCGACGACGCGCGTTCTTCTCGAGCAATGCCGTTGGAAGCGGCTGGAAGGATTCAGATGCGAAGCGACAAAACCTTTACTAAAAACACGTGGAACGTGCACGTAATTCTCGTAAGAGACATACATTCCTTCGATCAAATTTCGAAGGCTGATACGACATTCGAATGGAATCCACAGGATCGATTTATTGTGCTGATCGCTCGCTTCCCAGAGGAAGGAGCGATCGATTCGTTCGACAGTCCATCGAACGAATCCAACTCAAGAATCAACGACGTCTTGAAGACGTTGTGGTCCAAACGTAAGGTGCAAAAGATTTTTGTATCCGAGGCGATTCTCGTAAACGACACCGTTCGAATTAACAGAATTGTTCGCACTTACAATCCGTTCGCCAAAGTCAACGATTCTGGTTTGTAGATTGTAGCATCGTAAGACCAAAATAAAACTATCGTAAAACTATGGTAAAATTGTTATATATGATTTTACAAAATCATATTAGTATTTATCCATCCGTATCTTCTGTATGTATAGATAGAGAAAGGTATAAATACAAACATTTAGCAAATCTGCTTGATTTCAGTATGGGGTGAAGTCGAAATTATAAACGTAAAAACGGCGGAAGAAGCGTCAAACGTGCTGTCGCATTTAACGTATCGCCGTACGAAAAATATGAATGGATACGAGTTGAAAGTGGGTTACTTCAAGCGAAATCAAACAGCCGCAGGACTGACACAAGCTCGGTCAAGTATACATTATGCCGATGTCTTCAAAAAATTTGACAAGACAATGCTAAAAACAATAGCTCGAGACATGAATTTTAAAGTGGGACAGATATATCCGGCGGATAATAAATCGTATGGTTATCGATTGCCTAATGGGACGTACGTCGGTGCACTAGGTACTTATGTAGCGATATTTCGAACTATTCGCGAATATACTTCCTCTTGTGTGTTTCTGTTTCCGTCTCTTTTAAATATCCGATAATACACAGTCAGCTTACACAGGCGACGTAGTGCACGGTAGAACGGACATCTGCTTCGTGTCTTTCTTCATAAAGAAATACAGCACAAATCTCAAAGAAGACGTAGACTTTAGCGCATACGTGGACTTTGACAGATTATGCATGGTTGTCCCTAAATCAACCAAGATACCCAAAGGGATTCGAATATATCACTTCTTTCCGCTCTCAGTTTGGATCTGTGCGATGTTGACGCACGTTTTCACGTATCTAATATGGTACTTTCTGCAAGTCTTTACTCCAGGAAGGTACAGCACTCATATCTGGACAACGCATTAGCAACGCGAATTATTTATCTGTGTGAAAAATGAAACGATACATTAGTATCTATTTTCAGGATGGGAAAAAGAAATTTTCGCGCAACAATCTATCGATCGTTTTTATTGAACGCTGGTTGTCCCCAAAAATTGCCAAACACAAACGCTGAAAGAATATTACTGTCAGGCATTCTCCTTGCTAACGTCACTTTAGTTGGAATCTTTAGCGGTATCCTGTACAATAGTTTTGCGCACGACATGTATTATCCAGACATCAATAGTCTCCGTGATCTCGACGCTTCGGGATTGCCGATATTGTCGACTTCCAACAGCCTGGCCGATCTCTTCGATAATGATGATGATGATGATGATGATGACGACGACGACGATGACGATGTCGATTCGACGTCACTCATGCAAAACTTGCGAAAGAAGATGCAATTCACATCTATAAACGCCGTAAGAAGCACGGCTCACAATCGTAACATTTCGGCATTCGCCAGGAAAAGTTATTTCCCCATTATCGCTGAGGAATTGATCGATGCGGATGGTGGGCCGTTGCTTCACCTTGTTGAGGAATGTCCAGGTACGAAGAATGTAACGAGTATTTGTAAGAATTCTTATTACATAAGTACATATACTAAATATATACGTAGATAATATGTATTACATGTGTGTCCTAGGTAAATTCTACTTGTCATATTTGCTGCCCAAGAATTCAATTTTAAACGAGAAAATAAACTCATTAATCAGTCGATTGAATCAAGCTGGTCTACCATCGTTATGGAATCAACACATCATCCATGCCTTCATTGTACACAAGAGGTCATTGGCTAAAGAAAAATTAGCTCGAAACGGAAAGGAAATGGATGGCTTCGTGCCGTTCAATCTATCTGATGTGCAGTCATCCTTCTATATGTTACTAATAGGATTATCAATATCCACGATAGTATTTTTTCACGAGAAGGGCTGGCTGAAAGCACCATTGTTGCACACTGAAAAACCAACCTGTAAATTTACACGTTAGTCATCGAATGATAGAGCCACGTTCTTTTTTTCAACTTTTGCTCCTTTCTCAGGATTCTTTTTCAGGGATTAAAATTTCTCGTATAAGCATACTCAAGTGATATACATATGTCTCCGCACCAGATACAAAATTACAAATGAAGGCGAAAGATATTTTCATCTTTTCTCACGCGATCATCGTTCCAATTCTTTCGATTTAGATGCTGATCAAACGGCTTATTATAGCAACAAAAAAACCTAGTTGTAGTAATAGTCTGATTAAACTGTTTTGTTTTTCTGTCTGAAAGAAAAAAGAAATTATGCGAGATTGGCGTTACCGCCAATATTTTTATACTTGTAACATTGGACGAGTTTTTTAATTCATCGATTGATCAATCGCATTATGCGCAAAGACAACTTTGCTCTGTAAAAGCTGCATTAGCGCATAATGCGATTGATCAATCGATGAATTAAAAAACTCGCCCATTATTGAGAAAAGATATACATATAAACGTATAAACCGAATACAATCTATAATCGACGGTAATTGTAAGGAAAATTGCCAAAGCACCGAAAGAAAGGAAAAATTTATATCTCTATATTAGTTATACTTAATCGCATTAACGAGTCAAATACGACTCGAAACGAGCATACTTGTCCCGAATACACGTGCGGATACATACGTACACACCATTATGGACCATCGACGTCCTGCGCGCAGACTCTTTTAGAAGAGGAAAACGTTGAGAGGGAGTAAAGGATGCTCGTTTCGCCAGTAGCACGACTATCCATCAGCTGGGTCTACTCGTGGTCGTGCACTCTGTTGCGGTAACCTGTTGCCGAAGTAAATCCCGGACGATGCTGTACAGTGCTGTAATACAAATTATTCGATTAACGATACGTGTGTAAATGTGCGCGTGTGTGCATATATGTAGGACAATCTGAGTAGTTTGCGTTCTATGAATATACGAAATATACGTATGTCCCGATATGCATTGATATCGTTTTTCCTAGATTCTAATTTCCTCGGTCAATAAGCGAGAAAAAAAGATACCTTCCTAAGGGAATAGGCAATCCAGCAGGAAAGGCCGTTGAGGCCTCCATCAGCAAAAGCGGAACTGACCTAATGCACTCGTCTTAATTATATTAAATTCCGAGTCAATCGTGTAGTGTTACACGTGCAACCAACTTTGAGCAGACAGCACGTTTTTGTGTTTTTATAATAATCCTTATGAGAGAAAATATATGAAAAGTTGATAAATACAAATCACATTAGTTTGATTGTAAAACTCAATTAAATTACGGATTGACGTAAAAATGACGTACTTAATGTAAAATGAAATGATAACGTTCCTGGACAATATCTCAATGATAACATTAGTCGCAGCTACATATCAAAGATAAATGCAAATATACTTGCTGCGAAACAAGAATAACAGAATATCGCGACGCAAGAATATCGTTGTGCTCATGGACAAGAGCACTTGCAATCGGTATCAAATGTACTGGAACCCGTTGTACATTTGAAACTTCTGAGAAAGATGTCGATTATGCATCACTTGCAGAATTACACGGATTTTTTCCGTCGGCTGAATATAACCGACGAAGACATCGATTACGTTAACAGTCTCGGCATTGACAATCTGACCGGCCGTAATGGAAATAGATTTGGGAGCCGTGGTAGCGACCAAGTCTCCAGGGATGGGAGCGACCGTGCTGAAACGATACAGCCGACATCTTCGTGTTATTGCGACGGTGTGATTCGCGATCTAGCGACACAGTACAAAAACTATCACGGTTATGCTTCTCTTATCGTATGTTCTTTCGGTACGTTTACTAATATACTCAATATCATCGTACTTACGAGGCAAGACACGAAAACGGCGCCCATAAATCGAATTCTAACGGGGCTGGCTACGGCCGATGTGTTGGTGATGTTGGAGTATATTCCTTTCGCGATTTACAAGTATCTCGTGTTACCAGAATGCAGGATATTTCCGTATGGATGGGCCGTGTTCGTATTGTTCCACATGCACTTCACGCAGCTTTTTCATACGATCAGCATCGCTCTCACGCTCACTTTAGCTGTTTGGAGGTACATTGCTATCAGGTGAGTTTGTAACTCTGGCTGTTCGAACGCAAAAAAAATTTGAAAATTATTTGTCTCCCATGTGTGCCAGATTTCCACAGTATAATCATACCTGGTGTACCGGGAAACGTTGTACAATCGCTCTTTCCTGCAGTTTCTTCGCCCCGTTTCTCGCTTGCGCTCCAAGCTATCTTGTATTTGGAGTAAGTAGATATCATTCGTAAGATTCACATAATATATATCTTGTTCAAAAAACGCTGCTGTTGCGTTTACGCTTTACGATAAAAATTAAATTTTATTGCGCCAGATAAAAGCACAAACTGTTTACGAAAACGGTATCACGGAAGTATTGTATCACGTAGACACCAATTATTCCATCGGCAAAGGCTTTCTGTATCAATTAAATTTTTGGATACTCGCCGTAGTCGTCAAGCTTCTACCATGCGTCCTTCTCACCATCATCATCTGCTGGCTAATAAAAGTCCTTTACAGGTAAGGTGGAATAAAAGAAATAGAAGACGACTTATTTTTACTTATCTGTGCGTTACACTCGCACTCGTATCTACCGTTACACAATATTTGCCAATTTTACTCTTCATTTAGGACGAAAGGTAGGAAACAAACTTTGAAGAGCTACAGTTATTACGCTGTAAAAGCTGCCAAGCCAATCTCATCGTCGGCAATCTCGGATCTCGAGAATTGCGATAGGCCGTTTGATAATAAAAAGGATGGATACCCGCGGAGGACAAGTAAATCTGACAAGCAAACAGACAGAACAACGAGGATGCTTATAGTAGTGCTGTTGCTGTTCCTCATGACGGAAATTCCTCAAGGGATCCTGGGTTTGCTTTCCGCGGCTCTGGGCGATTGCTTCTTTCGTAATTGTTACCACAAATTCGGAGAGCTGATGGATATTTTAGCGCTGTTAAATGGTAGCATAAACTTTATCTTATATTGTTCTATGTCGCGACAATTTCGTATGATCTTTGGGCAGTTGTTCAAACCCAGAATTATGAACAACTGGCCAGCGATAAACCAGCATCAAACTGATATACAGAGCACATATGTTTAACAAAAGTTTGCAAAAGTTATTTTAAAAGTAATTTGAAATAAAATCGTTCTCAAAACTGTTTTAAAACATAGGATTCACAAGTATATATATTACACAAAAAATAATTATATTATATTATAAATAAAATGATATATTATGACTCGTAAAAGATATTAAAATAATTTTCTAATCCCATGCGCATTAAAGATTTTTAAAAAAGCCAAGATATGTCGTTTACGTAATATTGAATATGGATATTCCTTATGGATATTTCTTATTGCTAATATTATTAAGTAGAATTAAGGCTCCTACTGGTCTTTACCGCAGTCATCTGGGATTGATGTCAGAAGCGAGAAAATATACTATAAAATTTCTTGCAAAATGTTAAAATAGAAATATTTTTCAATAAAATAACATTTTTGTAATCGATCGAACAGACTTTTAAAATATAACGAGGACTCTCCTTTTATTTTAGTAATCAAGAAATAATTCAGAAATGAATTGTACCTAATTAAGATCGAAAACCAATTTTGTGACAGCTGCCGAATTAAAATAAATATTTGCTTTCACCAGTGGCGGATCCTGGGGGGGGGGGGGTTAAAACCTCCCCTTCCAAATTAAAAGAAATCAATTTTGCTACATCCGTTTAAAAAATTTAGATAATGAAATGCAGTTAGTTGCCTCCCATTCCTATTTATTAATCATATAGGCTGCGTTCCATAAAGCGCATATGCGCGCAATAATTTTGCCGAAACCCCCCCCCCCCTCTCCCATTATCGACGTCAGGATCCGCCACTGGCTTTCACATATTAAAGTCTAGTAAAATCTAGCAGTCTTTTCGGTATGTTTTAACACTATGGCGATTATTTTAAAAATAAAACCAGTGCACTAAAACGAAAAATAAAATTGTATATTGCAAGAATAATAATTTTAGCTGCATTTGACATTTTGACATATTATTTCACGGCTCATAATTCATTTTTTTATCGCTTTGTATTAAATCACCACTGTCAACAGGAGCCTTAAATGTATGTATACACGCACACATAGCATGCAAGCTCTTTTAATTCAATAAATTACATAAATAATCTCGATATATATACGCGTTTCTTTTTGTGAGCGCGCGCGCGCTTACATAGTCAATCTCTTCTCTCTATATCTGATTTTGTAATTTCATCTCATTATATACATTTGAGGTATGGATGTACATATATACCTTCTTGACGAACAACAAATAAATGCAGTATGCGTCATTAATATAATTAATTTATCATATTTCATTTGTGTAAAAGGTACTCTCTCTAATAGAAATATATAATACTTCCACAGATTATATTTCCTTTTTGATTTCTTTTTTTCATAAAATCTCTGCGGATAACATAAATACTTTCGCGTAACGAACGACATGGTTTTCAAACTTCGTCAGCGCTCAATTGTCGTTTTTCATATTCCTCCGTTGACATTTCTAGACCGGTATTCGATTCTGTTTTCTCGCATTGTAATCTCTTTGATAGCTTCTTTGCCATTTGCGATATCTATATGTCGTGATATATCGATATATAATCATGTAATTAATACGCTACAACAAGACATAATGCGTGATTTTTAAATTACCTGTGCATCAGCCTCAACGACAGCCATAATATCGTTGAGCGCTGTTAAAATTTCAGTGGCATTAGTTTGTTTGCCGCGAGCATCGAGTACTACAGCATAATTAATCAATATTAACGGATCTTGAGGAGCTAATGCGTGTGCTTTCGTCAATGATCTTTCAGCACCTTCCAAGTCATCCAAACGTTTTAGAGCCACTAAGATAAGAATATAAATTCTTAATATAAACAACATACACACGCGCGAAAGAAATATTTTCAAACAAAATGTATTCTGTTGACGATAAAACTCCCGCGTAAAATCTCTTTTGAATGCCCTATTCTTGTTGTTTCGTTAATCGCTAAAATGGGCCTCTTATATGAACACATGGCCTATTTTTTATATAAAGTTACAAATTGGCCAAAGATTGAAATCTATTTTCTACTCACGGCCCAATAACAGATATGGCGTAGGATTCTTTGGTTCAGCGCTGACTGCAGCGCATAGGTAAATAGCGGCTGATGCAGGCTGTCCAGTGGTAAGGAAAACAATTCCCAAATTGCACGACGGGATGCAAGACATCGGACTCAAATAATGTGCTCGCTTCAACGAGCTAATAGCCTGCAAAACAATATTTTGGTTTCTAGAAAATTAGGTTTCGCTTCTAGAAAATTATTCACGTAATAATGCGGATTAAATTCGAGGATAAAAATCATCATATTATATTATTAAATATCGCATCGTAGCGAAAGCATGGAATACTGCTTTTGATCTGTAATTATTAATAATAAAAACTCATTTGTGAATCTGCAAGCAAAATACTCCTCTGTTATCCCGCGATACAACAATGCTTTTCGACATACTCTCAACGCTATCTAAAGTACTTTTAAAATACAAGAACATGAATATCATATCAATATATGTATCACACAACGCAATACTGCTGCATCTCATTTTCCGGTGTATTCACAAGAGATTCCTCTTTATATTTTAGAACTTTACGAGGCAAACGCACCGCGCGGCAACCTCCCCCCTCCCCGCCCATTGTCTTATAAATAAATTATAAATCCCATTTCCCGAACATGCCGCATTCGTTGAATCGTAGCATGCGAGACGCAATGCAAAACGATACGATGAGATATTCTATATCAAAGCGCTGATCAAGTGCGAATACCGGACTACGAGCTTTTTAGTAAAATCAAACAGATCAAACAGATTATATCACATTACACGCCGTTCATTTGAGTAACAATAGCTTGCTAGCGGAAAAGTATACGAATAAAAGTTCTTTTGTTTCTCGTTTTCTTTATACATATTAATATTATACAATAAAGTGTGATATCTAAAAGACATTGTCTTAAAGTTTTGTCTGTTTTGCCTCAACGAGTATTGCTATAAACTGAGTCATCCTGCTTCAAGTAGGAAAAAAAAACGATAAAGAAAAAGAAAAGGAGAAGAAAAAAGGGGTAGACTCACCGCAACATATTTTTGTTTTGCGTAGAGGCACATTCCAATATTATTCCAAAGAATTGAAGACTCTGGAATCGTCTGCGCTGCAACTTTATATTTCGATAAGGCCACGTCGTACTCTCGATGATTCTGGAAAATATGATATAACACTACACTATCCAGCGAAGCGAAGAAATAAATTCTATGAAACAAGAATAAATCTCAATTTGATGTGAATATACTTTTATAGTTTACATTAGCAAAGCAGAATAATGCTTTATCAATCGTGCTTTATAAATCGAAACAACCAATTCGAGCGATTGAAAATTAATTCGATGGAAATAATTGAAGCAAATATCATTATAAGTCGATCAATTGAATTTCCTTGCAAATTAGAGAGAAATTATCAAAAGATGTTATTTCTATAAATTTAAGCACCTGCATTATATAAGCCATAGGTAAAATTGCCTTGACACAGTTAGGCGAATGAGCTAAAGCCGCTCCAAATTGCTGAAATGCCCGTTGTGTATCTCCGATTTTAAGATACAAGAGACCCAATTCTGTCGCTGCATCAATGCTCCGAGGATTTCCGCTGAGCATAAAGAAAGTGACCAAAGTTAATATCGTGTCAAAACGATATCAAAAGAAGTAAAATACTCGCGATAAAATAAAAAAGAAACGATAAGCTAAGAAAACATATCGGAAATGTGTAATCGGAAAAGGACTACATTAATAAATATTTTTTATTCGCTCGCATTTTTAATCGTATATCGAGGTGAAAATAATATTCCTAGAAATCACGCGATTCGTAGCTGATGACATTACTTACTTCAAAGCTGCCGTATAAACGTTTCTGGCCTCTGGAATCATATCGTCTAAGAGATAGAGTCTCGCGAGATCGATATTGGGCAATTCACTTTTGGTTAACTCCGTGGATCTTTTGAAATGTTTTTTGCCTTCTTGCAATTGATTCAATTTCACGTAAGCCTCGCCTGTACGAGAAACAAAATAAACGTTGGACGGACGGAAGGAAGGAAGGAAGCGTCATTTTACTTAACAATGACGCGCGCGGGTCTAAGGGCATGCTCAAAGTGCTCAAAATACACAGTTACTTATTTATACGCGGAACATTGAGCTAATTGTAAGGTGCATTTTCTGATAAAGTAGCATATTCTTTGGTACATGCATCTCTAAGTTTATAAAACTAATGTGCTGCCCAAAATAATAGATATATTGTATTGTAAAACAAATTAGGAACAACTTGCCGAGGCCATGATATATCTCCCAATCTGGTAGAACAGATATCTTCTCGGCTTCCGTATATGCATCTATCGCGCGTTTGTGACTTCCCATTATTAATCTAAAAATTGTAGCGATTGTTATATATTTATCTTTATTGAAAATTTACTTTCCATCTATATTACTTACAGCGATTTTGCTATCTGTTTAACGTTATCAACATTTGTCGAATCCACATTGTATGCGGTCTGAAAGCAATCCAAGGAATCTTGAATCTTGCCTTCCTTTCTGAGAATTAAACCCTACGAATATAAAACAGCTCATTATACGCATTACATCCGACATAACGGCGCGGCGTAACGAGGGAAAGGCATTTGTAGTCGTTTGTAGTTATTTATTTACAAATTGCGCGAATAAAAGGGTTATTTTCTTGCCGAATAGTTTTGTTCCGGTTTATCGCGGGCTATACCTAACGAGCCAATGATTATTTGTGTCAATTTTCTATCTTACTTCATCTATCAAGTTGTATCAAGAGACAAACACGCAGTCATACCGAGTTCGATCTCACCTTCAAATAATTGGCGTATTCGTGACCATTTGATTTCGTTAATTCCTGCTCAATTAGTAGCTTGCAAGCGCTGTACTCGTGTCTCGTGTAATGTCGATGTAACAACCAGTTGCGACTCTCTATAGCTGCTATATCCGGTGCTGCGCACAACAGTAAAAACGGTAAGAAATGACGGAAAAATGACGTCCTTGCTTTGCTTCCGATGAAGAGCAAGGTCTAACGCGCGGCACAACACCATCACGTATATCAAAAATCAATCGATCGCCAGTCACGCATACATTTACTTGACATTTTCTTGCTAATGATACTCGGTACCTCGTTTGCCTCTGTCGTTTCTCGTTCGTTGTACAACTGTATTTTCCTGTAAACGACCGTTGCTGAGAATATCATTTGCCATTATCTTTGCGGAACTTTAACGACAGTTTTCTTTTCGTTTCACGCGCTTCTCTCGTGCCCAATGCCCATCCGTTTGATTCCTTGATATATTATATTTGAAGGGAAGAGAAATGTTTCGCAAGTTCAATTGCCATGGCAACCGCGAATGTAGGCTCACTTGGCGCATCGTCTACGTTTGCGACCTGCGACCTGCGACCTGCGTCGATCGGTCGATCGTGAACGAGATTGAACGAGATCGAATGATGTCGCTAACGTCACGCGCGCGCCAAACGTGCTGGTGCTGGTCGCGGTCAGGCGGTCAGCCCTCGACAAAGTATTAGTATTAGTATTGCCGATATACGCGCTGTGGCGGTGCTATCAAATGTGACACTGATAACGCTGACGCACCTGTTATTGCCCGTTATCACTAGCGCTCCAAGTTGCAAGATGTAGGCGGACTGCGGACGCTACAGCGCGGTAGCTCATCCTGCTCATCCATAGAGCGCGATAGATAGTACGGATCTGCCGCGGCTCCGCTCATTTCCACAACCGACGATTGTGATATTCTCGAGTATAAGATACACGAATTGCGGCAACCTCGAATACAAAGCTTGTTAACGAGAGAGCGATGTGATGATCGACATCGGCTGGGGCCGGGGCCGGAGCCGGGGCCGCAAACAGCCGGTTAGGTTAGGTGTCTTGTCAGTGTGACGTTGAGAAAAAATTTCAAGTTCGCTTATCGCTCTTCGACACCTGTTAATGCGAATTTTGTCTCGCGCTCGCGTTCTCGTATTCTAAATTCTTACACGGGACTAACGGACGCATAGCGCGCAACGTCAACTTCTCCTTGCCACCTGGTAATTATTAATACGGCTTTCAAATAACATTTACGAAAGAGAGAGAGAGAGAGAGAGAGAGAGAGAGAGAGAGAGAGGAAGGAAGGAAGGGAAAAATGTACAACTAATTGTTAATATTATACCTCCCTCTTGCGTGTGTGGTTTCTATCCTAATCACCACCAACTTTATTCGGCTTATTATGATACCAGAATGTTGCATGCCTTTACAGGAACAAACGTTTGAGATAAGCACAATGTTGTAAATGAAAGAAAGCAAGAGTTCAGTGAAGATGAGCTGTTCTGTGGAATTACGCCAACGTAGGCAACAGGGGATGGCGGAGGATCCTCATAAACTCGCGGCGATGATGAATAAATCTCAAAGACTCGTACTGGGGCTTTTAGTTCTATTGCTGGTTGATATAATTTGGGTTTCCAGTTCCGAGCTTACCAAAGTAAGATCAAGTTTTTTATCTTATCGTCGCAATCTTTGCCTTTTGCGCGTGAGCATTATAATATATATATATATATATATATATAGATATAGTGATTCCAACATTTACCATTTGCAATTGTCCTTAATCTAATTAGATACTTAAACATTTTTGTTATATATGCAACAATAAAATCACAGTGATGAGATATATCCTGTTTCAGTACATTTATAGGGATGAAACGTTCGAAAAGCCATTTTTTAGTACATATATAAGAACGTCTATGTTTACGCTTTATTTGCTTGGTCTGTGCTTTTGGCCACCTTGGCGGGAACAGTGTAATAAACCTGCAACATATATGGTATTTATTGGCGTTATTGCATAAAACATCATTTTTCTTTTCTTTATCTCTTAGAATCTGATATATTTTATTTTCTTTCAGTTCATAGATCCTAATGTCGAAGATGACAACTTTTATTCGGAAGCTAATACGAGTCTAGTAAGTGCAAAATTATTATACTTATATCTGTGTTGTGTGTGTGTTTTTATATATTTTTATCATATATCAAAAATAGCGAGAAATAAAATATATGCATTAAATTTAATCGACACACTTTTTAAATAAATTGTCTCTGAAAAGTGTTCAAATTCTATCGATTAAGTAAATTGCGTTTATCTGATGCACGTCGCGTATGTCAAAAGTAAGAATAACGTTCAGCTGTTAATCTAATAACAACTACTTTTTCGTTTTATCGTAGAGCGATCCAACGTTTGTTCCAATAAAAACTCCGGATCATTGTGACCGTTCGTCGGGTACGGAAAGCGACGATTCGTCCATCCGCTCAGTAAGATTCAGTAAACTGGCAGAAGTGCGCCATATGTCGGAAAGCGATGCCACCGAGGCTTTATTGGCACGACTTAGTTATCAAGCCAGTGTTAGAGCCGGAGAACACGCGAGACGACAAGCTAACAAATTCTCTGTACAAAAAGTGGCTAAAATAGCCCTTATGTTTTGTTTATTTGTGGGTAACATAATGTGAAATTCAATCAAACGTCATTCTGTCGGCATTACTGTATTACCGATATTATCTTCTTCTAGTGGTTCATGGCAAATTACACATACCAAATATCATTGGAGCAAACTCAAGCCAGAATCGTTACTGTATTGTCTTCGACGTCCAGTTTATTCACTTTATTTCTCGCTGCCTCTTTCCCCAGTAATGGAGGGGATAAATTTACCCTATCCAAATTAGCTGCTGTGGTAGTTAGTATCTTCGGATTGGTAAGTTGCAAAAAATTTACTAATGCTAATACAATTGGATAAAATAATTCTAGCTTAGGAAGAATATGTAAGTAGCGTTGATTTCACACTCTTCTGTAAAAACAGACGAAAGAAAATTTTAATTAATACGCGCATGTTAGGTATTATGTGCGATATATCTTGAAAAATATTTTCTTTACTTACAGGTATTAGTCGGTATTTCGGATTTAACTATAGAAAGTGATAATATGTCAACGGGCATAATATTAGCTCTAGTCAGTGCTTTTTTCTATGCTGCATACATTGTATTTTTAAAAAGAAAAGTCGATCATGAAGACAAGATGGATATACCAATGTTTTTTGGCTTTGTGGGAATATTCAATTTAACACTTCTGTGGCCTTTATTCTTTATTCTTCATTATGGTCATTGGGAAGAGTTTGAATGGCCCAATAGCCATCAATGGACATTCCTAATTATAAACGGTCTAATTGGTACTGTTTTGAGCGAAGTTCTCTGGCTATGGTAATTTCAATATAATTTAATATGTTATTACATACGGTAATATGTAATAATAACTCTTGTACTCCTGTGTAACGTGATTGCGTTCTATTATATTTACAGGGGTTGCTTTCTGACATCATCTCTCGTAGCAACGATGGCTGTAAGCTTAACAATGCCCATGTCAATGGTAGCCGATGTCCTCTTGAAAAAGGTCGAATACCCTTGTATTTTCTATTTGGGAAGTATTCCAATGCTTTTAGCATTCTTGACGGTATCTCTTTTATCTTATTATGACAATTGGGATCCTGTTATGGATTTAATAAAAAGATTTTTCGTCTGGATATGCAGGAGAAACAACAGATCTACAAGGTAAAGCGTATTATGTGCCATATAAATATAATTAAATCAAATTGCGATAACAATATAATTTTAATAAATCTAGAGTTATAATATCGTCACACATACATACATGTACTATATATGAAATGTATGTGAAATTGATCTTTTCAGGATCCCAGATCTTGAAGCAGAGCAAACAGAGTCTTTAATAGGAATAGATAGTGGTGATCATGAAGCTTAATAAGACAATAATGAGAGAATTGAGAAAACACACACACACACACACACAAACACATACACACGGTAAAACACCTCGTGTTATATACATCATCGTTATAAGTTAATTAATAAGCACACGTTTCTCGTATGTACATGCCTCCATCGGTCGTGAATACCCGTTTTCATTTAAATGGTTTTGTGCTGTCAATCGTTTTATTATCTTATGAATTAACGATAATCAAGATCTCACTTTTCCCCATACGAATATATCGCTTTATTTCGTTTTACTAAACATCAGAAAATGATGATATTACTGCCGGACAATAACCATTGCGAGTCAATTTACGACAAACGCAATTGACATGCTTTATTTGTTCGAGCTCATTACGCATTTCTGAAACTACCTCTTTGCATTTCTTACCAGTTTATCCTGCAAACAAATATGACTTTCACACACACATAAACTGTGCTACTAAAATGTCGTATATAATTGTTATTTCGAGATTATATATATATATATATATATATATATATATATATATATATATATATATATATATATATATATATATGCGTGGTTTGAGTCTTGCGCTATAACCTGTCCTATAACTGGGTTCGCAAAGATCAAGAAGAAATTCAGTGTCTTTACTGAAAAATCTGTATATACTATGTAATAAGAGTTGATGAAAATCAAAGAAATATTCGTTTATAAAACTATACTTTTCACTAAACAGTAATATTTTTTATGCTATCAAGGCTTTATATCATTATAACACGTTGATAATTAATGAATGAATAACTTATTGAAGACAAATAGTACTCTGCTACATGCTAAAAGTAACGTTTTCGTAAAAGAGCACATCCAGTGCGTTCTGTACTTATTATTTTTAGTATTCGGCTGATTTTAGACCAAGTATTACAAATGAAATATAGTTTTAATAAGTAAGAGTTATATAGTGGAGAGGGAGTACTAATGCTTTGGACCAATTAAAAATTTGATGATAGTAAAATGAAGAGTAAGTACTCATCCATAAAGAGTAGAAAATCAATGACGTGAGATCAAAGTTTTGTATTCGGCGACAACAATGACTCGAGCTACATTTACATTTCAAGCGTCTAGTCATAAACACATCTATCGGTTCACATCTTGCTACTAAAATATAATTTCGTGATTTAATTCGGCAGTTGTTACAACAGCGATTCCATTACTTGTATAGAAATATATAATTTACGTTCATATTTTTCTTCCGCTTAATTAATAATTAACACGCACAAGTTTCACTATGTTGTGTTCAAATATTAACAAGGTCTAGATAAGATAGATGTGTAAAAGTACAAGTATTATAAACTGCGAAATAAATCGTTTATCGATTTCAAAATTCTGTATCGGAACAGATGTTAATTATTCGAAAAGATGGACGTGTAACTGTGAAGTGGAATAAGGTACCTACGTGCTTTCTCATATAGTCATAAAATTTACATTTCACATCTCTTATCCGTGATACGCTGTCGGAAATCGTGACGCTCATATATCTGATCTTTGAAGAATTGATATACATCTCGACTGATCTCAATTCAATTAAACGACGCGTTGTACTATGTCGTATTTTTATTATATTTCCCGACTTTGTAAAATGTCTTAAAAGTTATATATTTACGCTATATAGTACCGGTAATCTCTCTGTAGAAAGAAAAAGAACATTTTAAAGAGGAAACAAGTTAGCAAAATCTTTGAAGAAGAAAGCAAATAAAAAGATCAAAGAGAAGGGCAGTTGCAATGTTAGATTAAAGATGTGATGTGATATAACAATAAATAATAATGTTGCGCAAATATACCTTAGAATAGTATAATGCGATCCATTAAAAGAATATCGATATAGGTAGTAATTGATCGTTCCTGTAATGTTATAACCAGACTTGAATTTGTGCGTTGGCCACTGTCGCGCGCCAATGGAAAGATATCTTTCGCTTTCGATCATGTCCAATATAGAGATATTTGTTAACGTTTGTTGACACATAAATCGTTTCCGTAATTTCGAGAATTCAATGATTGAAAATTCTCTGGAAAATTCCAAATTTAAAAAAAAAATGACATCTCTCTCTCTCTCTCTCTCTCTATCGAAACCCAAGACTGGCTATAACTATGTCTACTGTATATTCGGTGTAAATATTATGTTCTAAAGTTAAATTTAAAATTGTATACATATATTATATAAAAATTATGTGATAATAAAATATAATCCTTAACAATTTCATTTTTATATCCACGGTATACTTTTATATATACGGTATATAATAAGAAATAATTCCGAGACAATTGACTCTCGACAAACAAAATTTATAGTTCGGTCACGTAAAAAAGGGCACTTGATGTCGAAGAAATATGTAATTGACACATCGTGCCTCGTACAACTTTTCAGGCTAATATATCAAGTTCCAATTTAATGAAATAGGGCAATATATAACGTTATAAAGGAAATCAAATACAATTGTCTATTTCGCGATATGGCGCGCGATAACGAAACAAATACACTTGAGTTGCACATAAAAGGTAAAAATAGAAGATATCGTCGCGCAGAAAGCAATAATAGCATATATAGGTTTAATATTTTTTATATTTTTTAGTAAATGGGCCAAATTTATCAGCGATCTCGGAAAAGTATAATATCGGCACATTACGGTACATAATATTGTGTATACTATTATATTATTGAAGTAAGCAAACAGGATCTTTTTCAATTTTATCGCAATATCCTTGACATTAGGATTCCTACTGATCCGTCTTGGCCTAAAATACCTCCACGTCGTTCGAGCAACAATACCGACGACATTATTGAACCTCCGTGTGTGATCACTTTGACAGGAACACCCAGAAAAGGTCGCAGTATTGTGCAAACTGTTGCACGTCAGTAAGTTTCCCAAACGTTTCGGTTATTATTACGTAAATCTATATCGCGATCATGTTTAAGAGTATAGAGCTGCGCATTTCCTACACTTATCCTCTCGTTTTTTTCCCTCTTTTTATTTTAGACATCTCAAATCAAGATTAAACGAAAAATATGAAGCAACCACGCATGTATCGGAAAGACTGCCTGGCTGTTTTGATCCACGTTTTAAAAGGTATTAGTTTCTCGTTATTTTTCACATTAAGCTTACGCTTTGTTATATAACTCGTATTGCTTTGTGGCAAATCAACTCTGACATAGGAAGCTCTGACATACAGGTAGCTTGTACGAAATATCTCATAGCTCTTCCATATCATCCAATATCATTATTTAATATATTTTTACGTTTCGTTCCGTTAACGTGTCGTACTAATACAATTTCTAATGAAATACAGACAGATATTGCGACAAAAGGCTGAGAAACCAGATGAATTCTGTACCACGAAAAATGACAAACAGACACCAGAGCTAGATACACATATCCCGCAAGGAACCAAGAATAAGCTTGAGGAAAAATCGCGGGAACCGGGTAAAAGTGTGAATGGTTACATACCACCGTGTCACGATGTAAATAATTTATTATCAAGTGTTACAAAATCGGCGAAAAAGACCACCGACGATCCCGTTAGCGAACAATCCATTTTAGAAGTGAAACATTGTACAACGAGTAACCGTATGTACAAAATTGTTATGCGTCATACTCATAAAACATACACCCAACCAAAAAAGTGTATGATAAATTATTCAATTAATTTTCTGGAGATAATTAATCTAAATTCATTTCAGCTTCGCAGTACACGACTAACGAGCGATACGACGTTGGAAATAAATTTTCTCAACAACAAAAACAAGTGTGCAAAGTTACACAGATTGCGATCACGTTATCGCATTAACATTAAATATTAAATTTAAGATATTAAAAGCATGCTTTTATATATCGTATACTTACGTGTTATTTAGGAAATTAATAGACCGCTGCTCTTAATGGTTGATGAGAAGAAGATACACGCGTTGCCTATCAACACTCTTAACATAGAAGCCACTTGTTCGTCCGCACAGTGTTACAGCGTTCAAATCCCTGTGGTTGCCTATCACAATGTACCTTTGCAAATATCGAGTATACCTACGGAAATGAAAGAGAATGTTAAAATACCATCCCCCCCCGTGTGCCACAACGATAGTGTAAAAGATGGAGAGATTGTCGGGAATATCTATGCAAAATCGGCCAATTCGATGTATAGCTTCGAGGAGTCTGGAAATGAAAAATATCCACTTGACAGTAATGAATGAATTATTCGATAATTTGTATTTGTATTGCTCATTAAGACGATGTAACATTACGACGATCGGAATTTTGCTGTTTTTAGGTATTCAGCAATGTAACGCGAAGAGCAGCGATGATATCTATACGTCGGAGAACAAAGGTATCTCCAAGCATTGTGACGAACATACTTCCGGTTGGATACGCGATAAGGAGATCGTCGATTCGAACGTATCGACGAATGAAAATGTTACAGACGAGACTATACTCGGGAAAGATCGTTACGGAAATTTTGATGCGTTGGATGATGCGGGCGACGCGAATAACGGCGAAAGCTATTCAAATTTAAACACCGCTGCAAGATTGAAAAATCCTGTCGGTCAAAGCTGCGCGTCAGATTCTTATATTACGGATGACGGATGCAACGAGAAAAGAATGTCGAACGAGGGAAAAATAGCTAATTGCAAGACTTGGATGCACTCGTGTGTAAACACGGGGAAACGAAGGCTCACGTGTCGCGTAAAGGACGACCGAGAGAATGCGGATAAACCTTCGACAAACGTGATAAATGACAAAATCTTGGAAAAAAGTACGCAAAGTTTAGCCCTCAATCAAGTTTGCGATAAGGTATTTAACAAAAGTAACGAGGAAAAAGCAAGTAAAAAGGAAAAGTGCGGAGAGCTGCGTATTAATGGGAAACGTAAAACGGCACCGACGAATCTGTCGAGAAAGGCAAAGTCATTCTTTCGGAAGAAGTCCCGTTTGGCGATTGCAGATTCCGATTGCACTCTGATACTGCCTGGCCATCGTGGCATTAAAGGTAAACGATACGAAAAGACCCGCTCGAAGGTAAGTCAATCGTTACGTGGAAAAAATGGAATAAGTAGTCGAAATTCTATGTTAGTCAAATACAATGCGTCGAAACAAGACCGATCTGCCTCTCGTTCGTTGACGAATCTACATGCGGGAAATTCATTCGAGAAGCCATCGTCCATTCCTCTAGAGACTCGAGAGCTGTTGAACAAAAGTTATTGGGAGTATTACTGGAAACTCAGACGCAAGATCGCGTCAGTCGAGCGAGATAACGCGGAAGAAGGAGACGAACGCTCAAACGAAGATCATTTACCTGAATCTCAAACGTTACGACAGTGCTCCGTGCTTTCTTGCATGATCAATACGGCACTTGGAGATTCGGCGACTGCCGACGGAAGACCGTCTTCAGATCCAAACCTGGCGTCCCCCGTGTTCGTGAAGAAGATGATGAAACGAAAAAAGATGAAGCGAACGAACAAACGATCGCTCGGACTTCGAGCCATAGGTACGATAGCCATAGGCACCTCTCGAGCCTTCCACTTCCGGATTAGGTATTTTCTGGATCGAACGCGTCCAGATATACGGACTATCGGCTAAAAAGCATGCCTATACTATACTTCCTTCGATTAACTTGATTCAATCGTCCACAATTAACTTGTCATTTATTTTTCAATTTCGCGTTTATAATTCTTTCAGCGCTGCTATGTATCGCGATGTATATCGCGGTCATATTTTTGCCTATGATGTACGACTATTTCTTCGATGAGGAATACGAGGACGAGAACACGAATTACATCCACCTAACGTTCCAATACATCGCATCGTCATTTGGAGAGGCTCTCGATGGAATTATCAACGTCCTGACCACGATTCTTTTACGACCAGTAAGATTCGATCGAAAGCAGTAAAAAAGAAAAAAAATCTTTTGTCTCTCGCTCGCTTAAAATCTTGCCAAATTCATGATTGATCCTTCGTTCGTTCCATACTTGTGTGATCCGTATCTGCGAAAATCACATAAAATGTTCCATAGTCTGTATATCGTTTTCATTGCAGCATTCGTAATGTGGAAAACGTAAAACGGCATTATTTGAATTAAAGCATTCCGCGGGCGTGTTGAATTCCTCACCCAACGTCTTTCGTCACTCACCCTTATTCGTGGCTGGCCGTTTATACGCACGTTTACATCTTATTGTTGGTTTTCGTGACGAATTCTCCATATATATTTTTATATAGAACGATATTTCCTCTATAAATGGAATGTATTATATAGATATACGAATGTTTATACACAGTTTATATATACATACATACATATATATACGTATATACATGTAAATGTGTTTATAATGGTCGCGTTCAGCAGACCAAGCCGTTCAGTAGCAATCGAACGTGATTGGCTCTTACTTTTAAGCCTTGTTTCCACGATGCTAGAAATCTGTCCGAGATCTCCGACGGAGAGAGAATTGACCAATCGCATTTGAACAATTCGGCCAATTGGTAATGCGATTGGTCAATTCTCTCTCCATCCGAGATCTCGGACCTATTTCTAGCATCGTGGACACAAGACTTTAGAACCAACCAATCAACGCAGAGTGTTGATAAGACGAACTCAACGGTTGTGTCTGCTACTGAACGCGCCTATTGGGTGCATCCAGATGCACAACTGCTCACTGAGCTCTTGCATCCGATTGGCATATTCCTTTAGAGCTAAAAATTTACGCCAATCAGATGCAAGAGCTCAAGGCCATCACACATAAAATTCCGTAAGAACGTTAGACGTAAGCGTAAGAAAATCGACCAATCCCAATTGAGTGGTGGGGTTGCGAACAACACAATACTCGATTGGGATTGGTCGATTTTCTTACGCTTACGTCTTACGTCCTTACGGAATTTTATGTGTGATGGCTTTCACTGAGCGCTCAGTG
>NJRL01001463.1:6210-25340 GCA_003063815.1 Aphaenogaster rudis
TAACGCGTCAACGCGTCCTGTGTGCTGTCGCCCATACGGAATGGCCAGAATAGGGTCTCTAGGTTACTTACGATTCTTGGCGCCTTCTGCCGTATCGCGGCTGCAGTAAGCGTCGGTGTGCGTAAAATGGCGGACGGTGACATTGATTTGTACGCCGACGATCTCGAGCAAGATTTCGCGCAGGTAACTCGCATTTCTCTTTGATAGCAATAAAGGGACAGGACCGCGTTCTCTCTCCCTGTACGATCGAAGGAAATAGAGAAACGATCCGCGTTTCTGACACATCCACACTCTACGATAACAAAATCGCGACGCTCGCTGACGCGACGCGCCGCGCCGCGCCATATATCGTACCGCGCCGCGCCGCACCTCGCCGCAACTGTGAGCGATTATTGTTCCGCGTCGGTTCCGTGCGCGCTGAAACCGAAGCTGAGTGTGTCGGCGTCATGGTGGACGGGCGACCGTTGCTAACGATCGGCTCGCGCGTCACTCATCTTTCGTCGTGAATATTTACTGTGTGCTCCACCCGCGTTCGCTGTCGACCCGGCGAACGACTACTCCGAAGGAACGTACGAGCGCCCGCGTGCGCGCGCGCGCGCGAACGAACAGAACGAACTAGTTAGCCAAGCACGTACAAGACAAGCCTCACTCCACGAGTGTTACCTCCTTCTTGTTGCCGCGCAGTTGACCGATCGCCTAGCTAGTGCCTGTCTGCTGCCGTCGATCGCGCGCGCGTACCCGTTCCCGGAGCTAAGCGCTAAAACAGTAATACGGGTTCGCAACAGGAATCGACCGCAAAATGGTGCTAGCGGTAAGGCGAATGTCGTGTAGTTAACTCTTCACTTTTTTGGCCTCTTCCCTTCGTCCTCTCCTCTCTCTCTTTCTCTCTCTCTCCTTTGATTCTTATGATTTTTAACCCTCACGCGCACGCATATCCCTTTGCATACAAATACAGGCATACACGCACACAAAAGCACACACATACACACAACAAACATATATATATATATATATATATATATATATATACACGCACACACACATTGCAGTGTATCGCACTGCATGCAAGATTACATTTTCTTGGCATTCTCTTATTTTTGTATCGATTTTATTTCCCATTTTGAAATATTTTTCCTTCTGTGAGAAAGCGCCGTTGTCTAAAATATCGCGGCAGGGATTGAAACCGATGTAATTTCATACAAATCAATTTTTATCGCTGAGAATTGAATCGTGAGGATTGGATCTTGATCGGTCCTTTTGGCGCAAGATAAGATTATATACAACCTTCATGTGAGAAAATTGAATGGCGACAATTGATTTGGCGCAGGAGTATGAATTTGGAGTTGAATATACCTTTTAGCTGTATTTTTAAAAAGTGTTTATTACATTTATTGTATTTCAGATAAAATAAGTATAGCTACATTTTGCAGAAGAAGGCAAGTGCAAAGAATAATTAAAAACAGCATATATCATATAAGTATAAATCCTTGCATGTCTGTTCTACCAAAGTCTGAACTTCGATTGAAATTACAGTGAGTTCAATCCCCGCTTTATCGTATCTTCACAATGCAAAAAGTCTGTATATCTGCATATCTGCATATCTGTTACAGTCGAAGTGTACGATTGGTTGATCGATTGAGCCACAAGGTGTGCAGGAAGTCGCGTGTAATAAGAAAATGGTACATCTAACGATTTTTTACATATTGATGTAATTTATTTTCGTAAATTAGTTTATAATATACTGGGCTCTTGCAGAGGTGTTCTGAGATCATGTTGTTATGTTGAGCGTTATCTTCAATTTTGAGAGTTTTCAAATTTGGTTACTTCAAATTTGGATTATTTTATTAATTTTATTCTTGTTTGCCATCATACTTGACGCTCAAATAACAAAATGGACTCAATACACTCTTATAAATTTGATGGTACATCTCTTTCTTTTTTAAAGAAAGATTTTCTAATTAAATGTTTAAGCTTATCTTGGACAAACATAAGTTTCACACATAGCTTTAACAATGACTATGATAAAATAATGCATAGGTTGAAGTATAATAGAATATTTATCTGGTATTGTATTCTCTCTGATCTAAATATGTTGTAAAATTATTTTGCACTTTGACTGTAACATATTCAGTACATATGTGTATTATTAAATAAAGACTATAAGATTCTACTATTGCATATATCATTTATTGATTAGTCTGCTTTTCATCTAAAAAATACAATTAAAATTACTATTTAATATCATTTAGTATCACGCATTCTTTCAACATCAAATAAATATTTTATTGTACTTTTTTTACTATAATGTTTGTTTACATATTTGTTTCAGGATGAATTTGCCGGGGACGGTGTTGATCTTTATGATGATGTGATTGCCGCCCCAGCAGGTGGTAATGGCGGTGTCTCTTCTGGGAATACTGGAGAGGGTGGTGGTGATACCACGTCTCCGAATGAAGAAACTAATGGAAACGCGCCTTATCATCAACTTGGCAATAATATACAACCAAATCAAATTGGTAGACGACACCAGTTATATGTTGGCAACTTAACATGGGTATATATATATGTGCACTGATTTAATTTCAATATTTTAAAGATTTCTTTTTCTGTTACTTCTAGTGTAATCTTTTAGTTTCAATGTGTGACACATAAACTAAAGTATTATGATATATACTCTATAACAAAAAGATTACATTCTGTAAATTAATATTTCTCAAATTTTAATATATTTCTTTCTATTTTTTATATTTACAGTATTTTACAATGTGAACAAAACCTTTATCATATACTTTTTTTATCAGAAAATAAGTTTTAATACTACTCTTTTGGTAAAAAATTATCCATTAACAACAAATCTTATTTTTAGTGGACAAGTGATCAAGATATAACAGATGCTGTTCAAAGCATCGGCGTGACTGACTTTGTGGAGGTAAAGTTCTTTGAAAATCGTGCCAATGGTCAATCTAAAGGTTTCTGTGTAATATCCTTGGGCTCAGAACAGAGTATGAGGATATGCATGGAGAGGCTGCCCAAGAAGGAATTACACGGACAGAACCCCGTAGTAACTTTTCCCACCAAGCAAGCTCTCAATCAAGTATGTATCATTGTGCTCTCTGGTGTAAAAAGAAAATATATAAACTAGTTTCGCGGTATACAATAGTATGCTACAATATTTATGATGGGTACACGTGGGACTTATACACTACAATCTTTTTTTTGTGTTCTCAGTTTGAGTCGCAGTGTAAGACGCGACCTGCTCCGGCTCCCCAGCAGAGTCAGAGCCAACGTCCTCATAACCCACATCAACATCAACCACCAATGCCACCTCATCAACAGCATCCCCAACACCCTCAACATCCTCAACATTCACAACAAAATCACGGTCCTAGAATGATGATGGGTCCTCCACAGGGTGTAAGACCACAAAGGATGCCGCCCCCTGGAATGGGTCCACCAGGTCCTGGTGGACCAGGTCAACAGGGCCCACCGCGTATGCATGGTCCGCCATTAGGGCCAGGTCCAGGACCGCATCATCCGTTACCTGGCCATCCTAATCAAGGCCCACCACCCGGCTATCAGCAGGGACCATGGAATGGACCGCGTCCAAATGGCCCTCCGGGACCGCCTCGAGGACCTAGTGGACCTGGAGGTCCGCCGCAGCAAGGTCCACCTGGACCGGGTCCCGGTCAGCATAGGCCTCCTGGAATGGTACGTATTATGGGCAAATTTTTTAATATATATATTCCTCTTTAACTGGCGAAATATATTTTAAACATGCATTGGACTGCATTTTGGTATTCATGTAGCATTATGTTTAGTGCTAAATGTGATTAAATTTGAAATTTATTTATGTCAAAATTTATACGTCTTAAATTTTATTCATAGCAAACATCCTGAAGCATATGCATTAAAAACTACAATAAAAAATGTTAGATGTAACCAAACATAAAATAATAATTTTTAAATGCTAAACGGCCGGTTAAAATACGGGGTGCTATCTCTATAAATATATTTAAAATATATAAAACATTAAAAAATATGTAAACTTAAATATGTTAAAATGTATTTATTTGAGATTGATTACACGAAGAAACTTGCGTTGTACGATGGCATTAGCGACTTTAATGATTATTTTAAAAATTGTTATAATATTGTTCTGGAAATTTCCGTGGAGTATTGTAACCTTAAATTATATAACCTTAAATGTAATCTTAAACTGTGCAGAATCTGATTACTAATACACTTATTCAAAACATTTTTAATACTTTTAATAATTATTTTGATAACATAATCATAAAGCTTGCAAGATTAATTTGTAAAGAGATATTTAGATTTCTAGATCTGTACAGTTTCTAAAAAAAAATCGTTTAATGCATGTTTATTGCAAATATTCATAGTACAGGCTTAAATATATTTTGCACTTACATGTCTTACGCGTAAACAGAGTTGCACTAGAAACCTTTTAGAAGCCAGTTACTATATGCCACAGGTAACCAATAATGAGGTTTTCTTTTCAATTCCATTTTTCAAAACAGTTCGTTTTGTGTCTAATCAATTATATTACTTGAATTTTAAGAATTTTAATTTCAAAAATTAAAACTTTTATATAAATAACTGGCTATTTAGAAAATTAACATAATTATTAAGAAATAATAGTAATTGCAATATTACGCATAGAAATATTAATATTTTAAATATATAAGTTTTTCTAAACTGTATTTGAATTAGAGATAGGGTATTTTATATATTATATTTCATTGATGTATTAAATATTATCATGTAACGTCTATCATCTACAAGTACATATGTGCATACAAATTTGATAAAGATCATCAATAAAATATTACATTAATATTACATTTCTAGATCTATATCCAATATTTATATGATATTGGATATTATCTATATCAAATAAAAACATAAACACGAATGTTAGATTTTTAAAAGAATATTAAACTATTCCGTGTTGTTATACTTTAATATATATTAACGATTCTGTTTTTTATATAAAAATTTTGCAGAATATCAATTTTATAAAATATGCTAATATTTAAATTTGTCTACAAACTTGTCTCTTGTCCTCTAATTATAAAATTATTTTTTTGTGGAGCTAGACAGTAATTATCTATGTAATTATGATAGAGTGAAATAGAACCTTTATCTGTCTTCATTCAGCAATTTCATGGTGGTCCACCCGGGCCACCTGGTCAGGGACCTCCACGTGGACCTCCTGGTCATCCCGGTGGACCTCCAGGGGATCCCAGAGGAGCGCAACCTCGCCCTGAATGGAATAGACCACCAGGTTTGTGCGCAGACCGATTTTTGCTGTTTTCTTTGTTTACCTTTGTAAAATGTCATTTACAACTCAAAATCTTTAATTGTAAGATTTATTATTCCTCTGAAACATCTTGGATGCTTTTGTATTTTTTTTGCATGATTGAGTAAACAAGAAAAAAAGTTATTGAAGATGGTGAGAACTTACAAACAAAAATGTATCAAAATAGTAGTAGTGTATTGTATCATTTTTAATTTGCTGACAGCAAATTGGTATTACTGATAAGACTGTTCAATATGTGCATAGGAATGCATCATGGGCCTCAGGGACCACCAGGTTTCCCTCAACATCAACATATGCAAGGGCCGCAGCCTGGCCAAGGCCCACCACAGAGAGGACCTCCTCCAGGTTCTATGGGTGGTGAGAGACTTAGAATGCTCGTTCAATGTTACAAATTTTATTAGTCAATTGTTTGCTACACTATGCGAGATGCATGATATTGAGGGAAATTGATCTGGCAGAAGCATTGAGGTGCAAGATGTTTCAAAGGATCATTTCGTAATTTAAAATGATCAAAAATTCTGTATGATTATTTATAGAACTTATTGATTTTTAAAGTATTACTGATAAACATTACTATATGTTTTATTGCACCGTATTTATATATTGTGTATTTTTTTGAGTGAATTTTGCTGAATATTGCTATTCATCACTAAAGTATTCCATACACATAATATAGAGAAAGAATATTAATGATCTATTCAAGATATAATTCGATTTTGAAATAGGAACTGCTTCCATTCTCCCTGTGTTTAGACACAATATATTTATCATTTATATTTGGCACAAATGAAAAATACGTAGTATTAATGAAGTGTATTATTAGGTCCAGGGGGTCCGCCTCCAGGACACGGTGGACCACCACAAGGTCCTCCTCAAGGACCACCGGGTGGCCCAGCACCTCATGTCAATCCTGCATTCTTTCCGCAAGGACCACCTCATCAACATCCTGGTCAACATCCTCCAGGACCCCCTGGTCCACCTCATGGCCCACCGCATGGGCCACCTCACGGTCCTCCTCACGGTCCTCCTCATGGACCACCTCATGGACAATCGCACGGACCACCACATGTACCACCACATGGTTACGGGCCACCAAGTGCACAAGTATTATCTCGTTATATTATCACGTCTAGGGGCGGTATTCATAGTTCGTTCTTATTTCAAGACCGTCTTAAGTAATGTCTTAAGACGTTAATACGGCTCTATAGCCGGTATTCATAGTCGGTTCTTATTTTAAGACCGTCTTAAGTAACGTCTTAAGATGCTAATACGGCTCTGTGATTGGTTTACGACATCTTAAGATTGTACTTAAGACGATCTTAAATATAAGAACTGACTATGAATACCGCCCATAGATTGGTTTATGACATCTTAAGATTGTGCTTAAGACGGTCTTAAATATAAGAACGGACTATGAATACCGGCCTAAGTATTTTAACCGGAATATTTAACTGATTAATGGATAATTTGTCTCTAACATAGATTAAATTTCAATAGGCATGTTTTGATGCAAGACAGCAACTTTATAGATATTATGCTTATTATAGAATTTCTATTCAGGAAATATTTAAATAGATGTTTAATACGATTTTTTATATTGTTTTTGTGTTGTATAGGCACCTTATGGAGCACCTGGGCCTGATCATCGCCCGGAAGGTCCACCGCCACTCACCGAACAGGAATTTGAGGAGATAATGGGCCGTAATCGTACAGTATCCTCGTCCGCAATCGCGCGGGCAGTATCCGACGCCGCGGCAGGTGAATACGCAAGTGCCATAGAGACTTTGGTAACTGCTATCTCGCTGATAAAACAGTCCAAGGTAGCAGCGGATGACAGATGCAAGATTTTGATCAGTTCCCTCCAAGACACTTTACGCGGCGTTGAGACCAAGAGTTATGGGTCCGGACGTAGAGGTGAGCTGAACATATCTGCATGTAATATGTTTCGTCATGATCAATAAAATTCTGCTGTTGCGCGTCTGCTTTCTGTGCCAAAGATCCAAGTTCAAATCCACCCAGAAACACATCATATTTTTAATTGATTACCACCTTTCGTAAGGCAATGGCAAACCACTGAGAGTACCTTTGCCAAGACCATGGAGCATATGCATGAGCATACATCAAATGAAGATGACGATCTTCTATATAAAATTTAAAGTGTACGTCGCAAAGTGTACGCGTTGTGTGAAAAAGAATTTAATGCAAAAGACAAACATACAACGGAACATTTGATAAGACATTTATCTGAACACAACATTATTAAAGAAACGGAATTACCTGCGTTACTGCAGGAACATTTAAAAAATGTCAATTATAATTTTGTATAAAATTTCCATATTAAGAGAAGAGAGAATAACAAGTATAGTTTATAGAAAAATAAATAATTTTCACATTTTAAAATATTAAGTTACAAAAATCTTTTCTCTCTGCAATATATTATTCCAACTTTGTTTTAAAACTACGTGTACTAGTATGTGTACTGTAACTATACTAGTGTCATCCATCTCATAGATAATGAATTCTCTTGCAGAGCGTTCACGTTCACGCGACAGAGAGCGCAGTCATAGAAGACGACGTGAGCGGTCCAGGAGTCGGGATCGCGAGTACCGTGAGCGTAGCAGAGACCGGGAACGGGAACGTGATCGGGAGCGCGATCGCGAGAGAGAAAGAGACCGTGATAGGGACAGGGAACGTTATTACAGCGAACCATATCCGAGAGAACGTTCACGCAGCAGAGAAAGAGAGCGCGAACGTGAAAGAGATCGTGAATATAGAGAGAGAAGCAGAGAAGAAAGGTAAGCCAAATGATTTCACCAGACTACTCTCTTAATTGTATCACTATTCTTTAGTGCGTGTTCGTTGTGTAAAAGGAGGAATTTTGTTGAGAGAAGCTCTTCTCTTTAAGGATCTTGTTTGTTAGAGAAAGAAAGAAATAAACCGTTTATAACACTAAAATATTATGTATTTCGTGAGAGATATCGTTCAATAAAAATATAATAGAAATAGGTTATTATAATACATCAGAGAATTAAAACTAAGTTTCCATCTCGACATCTTCATATTTTTCTTGCATGCGATACATTGAAATTCATATTTTGAATTGATAAATTTACTTACGCTATTGAAGACATTGCCAGTGAATTTTTATATATATTATGCATTTGTATTGTGACCGAGAATTAAACATGAACGAATCTCTCGGCATCATTTTTATCAATTGTAAATACGGAACGCTTTGAAAAAGTAATAAAGAATAGAAAAGATCAATATATCTATAAGCAAGGAAAGAGCACACATAATGTGACAACTTGCTTATCGATATTTTGAATAGAAGCGCACTTTTATTATCTCAATCATAACATCGTCTCATTCGTTGTCACTTCAGATCGTACAGCTGTTCGAATTGTTGCGCAATAATCATATAAAAGTCAATACTACGTTTATCTTATACTTAATTGTAATGTTATGCAACGAAATATTTATAGCGATAGCTGCAATTTATGAAGCATTATGAGCAGAATTATCTTTGAAGTTACAAAATCATGTTAAAGAGTGAGAGCAAATGCCCATAGACCATGTTCCCCAATTTTTCACACTCGAATTTGTGATCATGTTTAGTATCAAATGAAAGATTTCGTTAAGCTAATTACAAATATGTCGGTGCCAAAGTGTACCTCCTTCCCGTTCCCGAGAAAAATATTTTGTTACACATTTTTTAAGGATTAATGCTGACCTTGGTGCCGTCTGCTGACCTTCAGGGCCCATTTTTTCGGGAACGGGAAGGAGGTACACTTTGGCACCGACATATTTGTAATCAGCTTAGCGAGATCTTTTATTTGATGCTAAACATGACCACAAATTCGAGTGTGAAAAATTTGAGTATGTAAATGGGGAACATCTTGCTCTCACTCTTTATGTCGCAATTTTTTCTGGTTGTATATTCTGCCACTAATTTTTTCGTGTATGATTATAATCGAGCATTTTTTAAATTACACTAATGTGTAAGGGTCTCATTGTATTCCATGTTTGTCTTATATAATAGTTCCTGTATAGACTATATATTAAATAGTGCATATTAGATAACAAAAATTTATATTTTTATTTTAAATTAATTATGTTATTTATAAAGAATAAATTGCAGCATCATTGATCATCTGCTACCGAAGTATACTATGAAATATAGGACGACATAAAGAGTATAAATTGTATTGTTATTGTTCACGAACAAGTAAAAGTTGAATAATTTTATTCAAGTAGAACTAATATATTTTCATTCATTGTGTATTATTTTTATTATGAGAATAGCATTTTTATGGCGCTATATTTCAGGTATACTTGCGTGAAAATTAAACATATAATAAAATGAGTAATAATTCTTTTAAAAAATATTCCATTGTAAGATATTATAATAATATATAGATCGGAACAAAAAATTTATGTACTTTTTTAATTTGTTAATAACTCGCAAGTTTTTTACGCGAATTCACGTTATGCAAAAAGAATTGTATTCTCTTTTTAGTTTTTTCACATATGCAGACTAGATGTGACTTTTTATAAGCACGCATGGAACAAGCCAAATGCACAGTTAAATGTAAGATTCAGTTACACGCGGCCGCTTATGATTTTTTAGTCGTTTATCACAATTTAATTTTAAGACTCGCGAATACATTGTGTGTATTTATATCATCTTTTACGCGGTATCTAACTATATTTTATAAGAATAATTCAGTGAACAGCGACGAAAAATGCTGACTACTGGATAAAATATAGCTTGCCAGCATAAAGTATGCAATGCGTAATAAAGGCAATCAACATATTTTAATCAAATATCATTCAATTCACGGTCCATGCTCATGCTGCTCTAAAATTTGTATTATAGTGACTTAGAAACATGAAACCCTGTAATCATGTACGTGAACTATTAATCGAAATTATAATTATATGAGAAAAATTAAAAGTAAATGAAAAATATTTGAATGTGTTATTTAATCTTTATTGCACATCTACTTTTTATGTTCTTTTTGGTATATGGTACCAGGGTTAATGTTAAATCATAATGTTTTCGTCCCGAATCATCCCTGAATCATGGGTAGCTGGTATCAATTGATATTCACTAATTTGGATGTGTGTATTAAATCTTTATCTTATAAATTGCCATGTTGAATTACAATTGTGATTCATATATTTAGGCATTTTGTATTTATATATGATTACTATGTAATTTATAAAATAGCATAAGTCTCTCGCAAAATATGTCTCTCTCGTTGATATCAAACAACAACGATCCGAGCTATCGTCTCTCTTAGGATAATTTTTGCTTTTAATGAAACGTACTAAGCCTGGTTTTAATAGTACATAAACCATCATAACAAAATATCCATTTTCCATTAGTACAACACGTCAATCAGCCAGGCCAAGAGTAAAAGAAGAACCGCCAGAGACGGCACCCGTCTCGTCTTCCAAGGCGACTAGGTAATTGACTTTTTTTCATTACAGCGAATGCATGTAGATTTAAATAAACATTAAGTAAACGATGAAATAATGATAGGAAGTGTCATATGTGTTCATTGCGTGGGCAAATAAATCGTGCCCTTTTCTTTATTTCTCATTTTGGACATCAAGGGAAAAAAAAGCATATATGTAGGATAATGAAATAAGAAAAGCTTTAATAATGATTAAGATAATTGAAAAAACAGAAAATTGTTCTTCGATTAATAGATCTTCTATTGCTGGATCTAAATAAGAAGAAATCAGGGAGAAACATATTATCTATAGGTATTTATATTGCCATTGTAAAAATTACGAAATTACATGTTTATTATAATTGCATAATCATGTTTCTGTACTTGTTGCGTGCCAATTTCTTTATGTTTATGCGCTTTTGTGCACGAAATACATCGGTTAGCAGAGTCATTAAAGGAAATAGAGTGAGAGAGACAAATATATATTCCATCGTTCCTTTGTATTCATGAATAATATGAAACTAAAGTTTGTAGTAAAGTGAACTCGTAGATATAACGAAGTATGTAAAGCAGCATTAAAGTAAGATAATTGGCTGACGTGACTTGTGTAGGTATTATGACGATCGCTACAGAGAGCGCGAGCGAGAGCGAGATCGAGAACGAGAATCAAGCCGAAGACCATCCGAACGAGAACGGGAACCGGAACGAGAACGTGAACGAGAACGAGAACGAGATCGTCGAGATGAACGGGGAGATTCTTCACATCGCTCAAGACATTAAAAAGAAGAAACAAGCACCGGAAGACAATGCAAGCGAGGCGTGTCGATATGATATAGGATCGATGATGAAACAGTAAATGCAAAAACACACTCACACACTGCGATCCTCGTCTCTTAATCCTTGAAGTAAAAGTATAATTATGTCGCTTATAATGTACGAACATTTGTGACATCCAAAGATTATTAATGATTATTAATGACACGCGGCACATTATCGAGAAATATTGTAGGATACACGGTAAAAGGGTAATTTCGAAATTTGCTTAATGAATTGCTCATAGGGTAGTATGAAAATATTTCATAGACTTCACATAGAATTCTGAACGTTCTTATCATCTTTCGAAATAGCCGAATTTAAGCTCAGTATAGAATTGCCGTGAAATCTCTTCATTAATCGCGGAGTCCTTTTGTCTTACATATATATGTATTAATATGATAGTGCACTACATGTATACATATATCCATGTAACTGTGTTATGATTAAGGAAATATTCATTTAGTCCGAGAGTGGATTTATAAACAAATGGTTATCGCATATGAGTGTCGAGGGAAGGTAAGGAAAAAAGACATCTTGATTCGAGATCGTGCAAGATTATGACTAATAGTGACAAGAAACAGAGAAGGAGAACAAGATGCGACAAAAGCAAGAGAATTCATTTGGAGAGAGGGAAGAATGAAGATATCTACGCGAGAAAACCACCAGCCTTCTTCTGCACGGACGATTCAAGATTGTATCTTAACGTAATACATATATACGCTTTCAAAAAATATAAATGCCAAACATGTCTTTACTTTATTCATCTGTACACACAAATTCCTGATAACAAGAAAAAAGAGAGCTATGTTTTTGTTTCTGCGATTTTACGAAGTTCCCGAGTTTCTCGAAAAGCTGGATCGTTATGTGTAAATATCTATTAATTCTCTGATGCGTGTCTGATCCATGTGACTCATAAAATCTTTTATTTAACATCATAAAGCTGTATGCGCATCCGAGGGTTAATGATAGCGCGAAAAAGAAAACTTATTATTAAGGGAGATAAATCTGAATTAATTATATACGATTCGCTTTTCGAAGAAACGAAAGTATCGAGAAACTGGAGTACGTTTTATAATAAGAAATTAGAAATAAATATGCTAATATCATGTTTGTGAGCTGCATACGTCGTCGTTGCATGTATCTTCTATAAAAATTTACAGCATACTCTATTATTGTTATTGATATGTATGAATAATGATATGTTTTATGCGAAACATATTACGAAAATATTATATATTATTTTATATCAGTAATATTTTTACAATATTAGAAATTTACATAAATTTCATAGAAGATATTTTGGAAATTGCCTCACGAAACATTATATAATGCAATTATTCCTATACAAAATCAACAAACTCCCGATCTTTTGTGTTATAAATTGTAAGACTAAGTTAAAAACTGCATGAAACTTTGATTATAATCATATTTTGCTGTGCTATTCGAAATAGAAAGTCAATGATTATTATATCATTGACATTATTGACATACAAGTAATATTAAGAAAATCAAAAGCTGATACACAAGATACTAATAGCCAAATTGTTCATTTAATATTATATAAGAGCGCCGATCTGTATATCAAAATATCGACATATCGAACACAATGCATGATAAATTGTGTATTTTATATTTTTATAAATAAGTAATATGAACAATTTGACTATAAGTATAATTTTATTGAGTTTGTTCCTGCAATATATTAATATAAATATTGCAAAACAGAGAATCATCAATCTTGAAAAAACTAAAACTTACATCAAGATAATTTTGAAATGCAAATGTTAATATTTGATCTACGTTTAAATCATATACATTCAATTTTTAGGAATAATATATCAATATTTATATTTGTGAATTTATTAAATGCACTTAGATTTGAGTGAAATTTTGCTAAATTGACATACCGTCATAATATCGCATCCTAAGAAAAATAAGAATAATATATAAGAGCAGAAGAAATAATTTTTGACAAAGTTTATCTTATATATAATTTAGACTGAAATATTTATACGAGATATAAATATTTTTTATATATGTAAGTTTACATTAATACTTTTCAAAAACAATATTTCTTTAGTTTTATGTTCAACTAGCTTTAATGTAATTTTGCAGAAGGATGGAATTTTACCTATCTGTTTTCTCTTTTTTAGGAATGGAAGAAATGAATCTTAAGAAAAAATATATATGCGTTAAAGAGACGTATATATTTTCAACAGCAGAATGTCGTGCAAACGTTCCTGTCTTTTATGCTATAAATTAAGACAATTATGAATTATTTCCATGTAATCTTTTGACAATCTCATAACTCTGTTTAAATTACTTATTAATTGATATATAGTTAAAGATGTTCATATGCGTTTAACATTACGATCTACTACCCACCGATGCTTAAAAGGGTTCTCTCCTTTTTAAAACAGATTATTTCTGCATGATTTATACGTATCTAATATTTAATTTTATTTATGTCGAAGAATTTAACACACAAAGAATGAATTTTTTAATCATTTTATATATTTAAGACACACAATGTGTCAAACGCATTTTTAAGCCAAATTTTTAAATTTTAAAAGTGAAATTTTAAGAAATTACTTGAGACAAATTGCACATTTATCATACATTTGAATGATACAAAATTGTATTGTAAAATTTTTGTTTAATTTGCGAAAATACGATGATTTGCGCATTATCAAATTTATTTAATAAGAACCGGAGAAATTTTTTAACTGAAAATTTTGAGAATTATGTAAAATGCAATTGTATATAACTATTTATGTTCCATGTCATTATACAGTAATATTTGGCATGCTACTTAAATGCCATTAAAGCAAAATATTGCTTGCCATTTTTTTGGCTGAATCATTCGAGAATGGCATATTATGATAAATTAATATTGAATATTAAAGTACGATGCTCTTTTAATGAAATTCGATTGCATTTAAATTTCCGAGAAGCATTTATGTATAAAAATACAAAGCCGTTCTCACATACAGTATTATTGCAAATACTTCAATGATATAGTATTATCATAGGAAAACATCACATAATTATAATGTGATATACATGTTTTACAGATATTGAAATATTTTTTGAGTAACATTATAAGAAACCGCGCACAATATATCCATACTGTAGAATTATTCAGTTCTAAGAGACTAAGAGTATAATATGTTGCCACACATAAAAGAAGTTCTACATTTTAAGTCTGCATTTTATGACAAATTTTATAAATTATTGATAGCTTCATCAATTAGAATTCTATTGTTGATGTTTTGTGCACGGTTTCGTGCGATTGCAAGCATAATTGTCTGCATAATTTGTTCCTACGTATATTTATTATCAGTTTTTACTCTGAAACTTTGCTAAGTGCACATTACCTTGAGAGAGAGAAAGAGAGAGAGGTGTTTACCCAACAGGCTTAGAAACCGCAACCATTCCGCCGATGTACTATAAGTCACCGTTGCGATTATTTGTCATACTTTTGATTTCACACGTAGCATTTTATTTGCGTAATAGAGTAGTCGCTCTCATTTGAGAGTGACGCGAATAAAAAGTTGCCTGGGAGAAATATGTATGGACGTAATGGGTAAGTGCAACAACCGAATGCAACTCTACACTTAATTATATTTAATTTTAAGTATATTATTTTTGCGTACAGTACGAACAAATATGCATTTTTCTCGTAAAAAAGACACTTCTACTTATTTTCATATCTTCTAAAAAAAAGACAAAAGGAGAGGATATATTTGTAAATGATTTAATGTACAAACGTAACTTAATATTTTGCAAGCTATATTGACATGTTGTTCACTGTGCACATGTTACTAAAATCAATTTCAACAAAGATCGCAACATTATCTTTTTATTTTATTCGTAATCTGTCATCATATACATAAATTGTTGAAATAAGTTTATATTATATATATTCAAGATATATTAAAACACAACTGCACAGTGGAGAGCAACATGTTAAGACAACATTTATACAAAGTGCTTTCTCTTTATATAATTCGATTTTGCTGTAACTGTTTATTAACAAAATGATTATCAGGAGGAAATGTATCGATAATATTATAAGCTCCTCTTAGAAGATCTATAATTCACATCAGATTTCAGGATAATTCTATTCTATTTTTCTATTTACAACTTTAGAGAATGTAGTATATTTTAAGATATACAAATTTTAATATATATTTTATATGCGTGTATACAAAATTCATAATATTTCTGATTCTTTAAATGTTTTTCGTGTATTCTACAGTACATAAAATTATAAATAAAATTTTATCTTGAATTCTGATACAAATTATAGTACATCTAAAGTGGGCTTTATGAAATATTTGTCAACGTATATATTTTCTCTATCACCAATATTTAAAGCGCAGTGCTTTATTTTATGAAAAGTTTAGTACTTGATTAGTGGCAATTACTGATATTTCTAAAATGCTAAAAATGTTAAGTGTTGCGATCTCAATCTGCAAGAATGAAGACATAAAACCAATAACACTATCCATCCGAAAGGAAAAAAATTCCTGCTTCCAAATTGTATTATAAAATTCATTTATTAGAAATGTGGAGAGATGATATTCATATTCTGCGATTTATTGTAATGATAATAAGTATCTTCTCCGCGATTGTGTAAAGATAGGCATTTGCGTTTAATGCAAGTTTTGCAAGTTATGACATTTTTATGATACTCTCTAAAAGAGTAGATGAAACGTCCATTTATAACTAACTTACAATTAGTGCACAATCGTAACTCAATATTTTGCTCAAAAATTCGCAATGCTCAAGTCGTATTATGCTATATAGCTAAAATTATATATACGGATATATTAGTAGGAAATTTTAACATTTAATATCTGTATCTGCTAACTTTTTTCTACTTTTTTTAAACAATTATATACAAAAAGATTATATAAATAAATTGTGTATAAAAAGTTAGGTATAGCAAAGATTATCTAGTCACGTTATGATAGAAAATTACAAAGTAAAGTTTTGTACATTTTATTGCCATTTGAACTGTGATACCGATATACACTCACGCAAAAGTCTCTTCTCAATAAATATTTTTCTAAACTTAATAATTCCATATAATAATAAGCTTTTTGTTTTGCTTTTGTGTCAAAAGAATAATGTTCAGTGCTATTGCATTATGGTACACAACGTGTTTATAGAAATCGTCAAGATTTATGTAAGCAATTTTTACATGGATTTATTTATTCATAAGGATATGCATATATCGATATTTAAGTATCTATATAGAGATCTTCCTGTAAGTTTATACAGATCTGACGCTACGAAACTATATGCAACGTATTACAATAACGTCACATACGCATTATGTTAAATCTCACAAATCGGTTTAATGTATCTTGAATGATCTAGATTTTGAGTTTTTACTCTGCTAAAGAATAGTTTGCAAGACTATAACAAGAATTAGAAATTGTCTAAATGGTTAATTGCAAACTTTTCAAATGTGTACAATAGGCCACGTATGAAGTTATATTTACACGTTGTATGCGTGTAATTGTAATATGTATTTCGATAACGTCAAATAAGGTAAGTGATAAGACAAATAATGTAATATTCATGTAAATCTAGATGTATACTTATCCTTTCCCTAATTTCTCGCAAAAAGTTAAAATAAGCGGCGTCAGGAATCATATGAGGCTATTTTATTTTATATATTGTACGCGCATGTCTAATAACTTTGTACACGAAAAGCCATAGTCAATCATTGCAGTTGTGTGATTAATGATAATATTACAATTATCTTATAACGTTTTTATAAAAATGGTACATTTTTTGATAATGAACAAAAGCAGTAAATTTGAAAAATATGTGCTCCACCGAGATGATATAATAACAATGTATCACATAGCGATTTTTTGTCTTACAGTTTACAATGTTTTTCTGTATTGTTCTACTTGCAACTGTGATAACGAATGTACCGAGATAATAAATCCGAATATTTGCGACGATAGAAAAAAGATCTTTATTAGATAGGATAATAAATAATAAATTCAAGTAAGTCCGAAGAGAGCTTTATTTTAAGAGAAATGTATACGGTACGTGTAATTTTTTTTATTTAACTCATATTTACAATATTTACTGATGAAGATTGCATCTAGTGAGCTTTCTCTCTATCATACAATTTACATGATAGGCATGACCGCAACGGAAGATCGCGATTCCATTGTTACCCAGCAAAATTGGCGTCTGTAAAGACAACGTGCAGCCTGGGCACGTCAATGATTTAATCTGATGGCGCATACCCCAATGATGAGCGCCTGTTCCAAACATGTTTTTATCTATCGGTCGTCTTAAATCTTTCTCGAGAGCTTTCGCCAGTTGATCGCGTACCTGTGACAATGAAAACAACATTTAATGTTGCTCTTAATTAATATTTACTATCTCTCTATATTCATACTCTGGGAAGCGGGACAGGGAAGGTTCTTAAGCTCTTTAAGAATCTTGTAACTTGACCATTCTAATTGTTAACAATTGCTCGCAAAGTGATCTTAGTTTCTTTTATCTGAAATTATTCGATTGAAGTCAGCAGAATTGTTATATATAATGCGTTTTTTATTCACAATTTTATTTTTAAGAAAAAGATTTTGAAGAAAAATAATTGTAATCAAGTAAACAAGGTAATCAACTTATATAATTTATTTTGTATATCTAGATGATATAAAAGTCTGAAAAATATCTTTTAAGGACACGTATCATGAATCTATTCGAAAACAATTTCGTTCGGAATGATTCCGAAAAATAAAGGACAAGGATAAGGAAACGACAAGGAAATGACAAAGACAAGCATAGGACAAGAGACTATCATTCCGAACGGAATTATTTCCGAATAAATTCATAATACGTACCCAGATCTTTAGATTGATATTGTTGAGTATTTCGTTATTTTTATAGAGGATTGCAATAACAATGAGATTACCTCTGGCGAACAAATTGTACCAAATTCTGATGATAATCGATTAGTTTTACTGAAATCAATCGACTTCTTCAGGCCTCGGTGATGCAGCATTTTTGTAAACACAATCGACTGAAATATACTGTAATAAAAATACTATATTAATATATTAATACTTAGCCGTAAAATTTTTAGTCGAGATTAATTTACTTTTTTTTACATATATATACAGAGCTCCTTTGATTATATTATTTTAATTAAATAAGTTATTAATAAATTTTATTTTGATTTATCTATTATTCTCTTCATACTTAATTTTCAGAATTTATATTTATTTAACATTTATATATATGTATAATAGTGTATCCATTGTTTAAAAAATTGCATAGGCGAAAGATACTCCGTAATATTTTTACGTATTCTATATTCTTCTATAATCTATAGATAAACGAAAAATTAATAGAACATTGTACTCATTATCCACTATGGAAACTCTTCTTTTTAATTTTTAAAAATGATTTCCCACACAGCACAAGTTTCAGAAAGCTTTCCGAAAGATAACTTGGAAATTAATATTGAAATGTAA
>NJRL01001465.1:12953-24447 GCA_003063815.1 Aphaenogaster rudis
GCATTTATTAATATTAAATTTGTTACACGTAGAGGACCACAATCCGTATGGTTGATACGTAATAAAATATCATCTATGGCTAGTCAAGTCGTCTTACAATGTATTATATGTTATATTATGATTTATTTAATCCCGTAATAATAGCATAAATCATTCGCTTTACTTTTTAGATAAACATTTGCTGAAATTTTCATCTCAGGATTTCCACGTCCTTTTCGATTGATCGTGTCTTACCTGATCTTACAAAAAAAAAGTAGCGGCGCTACTGGTCATGGCAACTGAAAAGATCGCGGGTAGATGACGGGAGACACCGCGGGCCCAACTTGTACGAATCTCTCACGTAGCATCGAGGACATACCTCCGCCGAATTAATCCGCCATTAATATCCGCGCGCCGAGGCGGAAGAGCCGGTCGAGTGTGTAAAGCTTCTCTCTAAACAAGCGGTTCTAACAAATGGCGAGATCGTCCGCGTCCGCGTCTCCCGGCGTGGCGTTCCTAATGCCGCGGCCATGTATGCATACGACCGGACGGTGATTAATGCCGGCGTGGAGGGTCAAGATCCTCGTCGATTAATCAAATTAAGGGTGGAAGCGCGAGATAAAACTCGCGCCGCTGGAAAAGTCCGACGGTGCGGCCGATGAGAAATCGTCACCGTGCGCGCTCGCCCGTTCGATATTGCCGGTGTGACCGTTGAAAGAGGGAAGACCGGGAGAATCGCGCGCGAGTGTTGAAAAATGACGGACATGACTTATCTGTATCGAGGATTGCGCCTGGCGGCCGTTTGGGAAGAGGCGTGACCACCGGCCCTAGAGCTTCGAGCACGCTGGTACACTTCGGGACCGAGAGAAAACTGGACGCTCTGGTCGCGTCGCAGAGGGGGCTTAAGATCTCTCGGGTGTAAACGGAAATGTGAAATATAGTCCCCGATATGATCTACCCAAGTTAGCCTGTCTGTTCATCGTTTTCCAAGTTGGTTCATCGCTCGCTCATCGCTTCAACCGTGCGAACGAGGGACGGGTAAACGCGTCTGATGAGAATCAAATACGGCACCTACGCGTAACTGAATTTACGGGTCGTCGGGCGTTCTCTCGGCACCGCAGACGGACGCTATAGAATATAGATGGACCTCTTTCAGCGTCCGGCAGCCCCGCGATCACCAACGCGGCGGATCGGCGGGTCCCTCGAAACGATCAGTTAAGTCCCGCGCACGAATTCATATCTCGCGCATCGTTTGTCTCGAACAGAAGCTCGCAGGCATTCGTCGGGGACGTTTGAAGCGATGAGCTGCCGAGCGAGAGAAAGAGGGAGGGTTCGTCGAGTTCAGAGGGCGATCGTCGTGTGCGTACGAAGGTGGGACGAGCGGGAGGGGCCGGAGGAGCGGGAGCGAAAGAGAAAGAGAGAGATGGAGAGCTGCCTCGTATTCGCAAACACGCAAATTTCAAAAGGCACTCGACTATGTGATGTCGCGGCGGGCATGAGCGACGGGGCTCTCCGACGACGTATGCAAATACAGATCGAGCATGATAAATTGCTCTTGTCAAGCCACCCGGTATTTCGCACGAGCCTATAGAAACCCGTTTATCGCCGAGGTACGGATTCCGCATATAATCTCGCCGAGACGGTTGAAGCAGCGCCGCGACGTGTCACGTCGCGCATCGCGACGGACGAAACTTTCGCGTGCGCTTAGTCGGCGCCGCCGCCGATGACGACGACGACGACGGCAACGACGCCGCGACGGAGTGCGACCCGGCTATACCTCCGACCGTCGTTATCGTTCGCCGCTGCCACCGCTGCGAATTTTAATGGAATAGTTGCGTTGTCGCCGCGAAACGATACCGCGGCTCGCGATTTGTCATGCCGGCAGACATCGTTTCATTCCTCTCCGCGACGGTGAATACACTGAATACACTAAATTCAAGCGTGTTATTCTTACACGCATAAATATCTTAAAATGACACATTTGATCGAAGCTCTTTTTACATGGTTCTTGACGTTTTACACATTCAACAGACGGAAAAAAATTAATTGGTTGATACAGCCAAGTTATAGCTTGCTAACGCAAGTTTAACATTTATAATTAAGCGGATTTGATAGTATAGCAAAGAACACTGCAAATCCAAGCGTGTTATTTTTACACGCATAAACATCTAAAAATGACACATTTGACTGAAGCTCTTTCTATATGTTTCTTGCCATTTTAGATTACGTTATTTAACATGTTTAATCGTATTAAATTAAAAATTAATACGTTTAATCGTGTTAAATGACATGATTTAAAACGGCAAGAAATGTGTAAGAAGAGCTTCAGCTAAATAATACGCTTAGATTTACAGTGAAAATATGCTCGTAAGTGCCTTCAGACATATCTTCTTTGCTATACTATCAAATTTGCTTAGTTACACTGCAAATCCAAGCGTGTTATTTTAGGTGAAGCTCTTCTTACACATTTCTTGCCGTTTTAAATCATGTCATTTAACACGAATGAACGTATTAATGTTTAATTTAATACGCTTAAACGTGTTAAATGACGTAATATAAAATGGCAAGAAACATATAAAAAGAGCTTCAGTCAAATGTGTCATTTTTAGATGTTTATGCATGTAAAAATAACACGCTTGGATTTGCAGTGTATAAATGTTAAATTTACGTTAGCAAACTATAACTTGGCTGTATCAATCGATCTATCTTTTTCCGTGCACATTTAATCGTATTAAATTATCAAGTAAGAATAATCCGTGTCTATAATAAAATCTCTCCCTCAAGTCGATCCTTCATGACTGAAGATCGTGATCTCCATTTGATGCATGCTCATACATGCTACATGGTGACTGTCTTGGCAAAGATACTCTCAGTGGTTTGCCATTGCCTTCCGAGAGGTGGTGATCAATTAAAAATTTGATATGTTCTGGGTGGGTTTGAACCTGGATCTTTGGCACAGAAAGTAGACGCGCAACTCTTACGCCACGATCACTACTAGTGACTATTTAATCGTATTAAATTAAAAATTAATACGTTCATTCGTGTTAAATGACATGATTTAAAACGGCAAAAAATGTGTAAGAAGAGCTTCAGCTAAAATAACACGCTTGGATTTGCTGTGTACTCGAGAAAAGTTCTGACGCGGCACACGAGTAGAATTAAGGTGCAACACCAGTGTGAAATTTTCAAAAAATCAAAAAAATTGTTTTTGTCTTAAATGATGCTTTAAAGTCTTAAAAATAAGATGCAATTGGTCTTATACGTGAAAAAAATTTTTTACGTATAAGACCAATTCACAAGGCAGACGCCCGCCGCATCAAGGCTGCTGAGCGCTCACTAACGGATGCCGTTAAGGACGCTAAACGGATGACGTTTAGGACCTCCAGATCCTTAAGGAAAGAAGAAGAAGAAAAAAATGTTAATCTGGAAGGACAGCTGTATGGTGCAATCATCGCAGGGTAAAGGTAAATTAAAAATTTCTACAAATACGAAATAATGTTACTCAAAACTTTGAACGCGTTTTTCTCGAAATCACGTTTTTCAAATTGGCTTGCAGCATAACTTGAACAAATTTTATCCGATTCACTTCAAATTTTTACAGTATCTTCTAAACTAAATTCTCCACAGAAATACGTAGGGATTTCTTGATTTGTTGAAAACTCTTGTTATAAACAATTTTTCACGATTTTTTTTGCTGAAAATGAAACTTTTTTTCAAATGCTTGTCATTTCTATGAAAAACAATATTTTCAAAATCCCCTACGTATTTCTCTAGCTATTATCATGCAGATTATGAAAAATTTTGGTTTTTTGTTCCAGGTCAAAATTTGCGGCACTTATGCTGCAAGCCCTGGAGCACCTCCTGCAAAATGCTCTTACGCTTAGCAGACTCCAGCGCCGCCATTTTGTAGAAAAAAAACAATAAAAAATTTTTTCATACACTTTAAGACATATATAATAAAGTCCTTTAAATAGATTTTTTATTTACTTTTTTTTTAACCACGAAAAATTCTTAAAGTTACACTATTTTTCGACCCTCTACACTGGTGTTACCCCTTAAATAAATACCGTGCACCCTAAAAATTCGTCCTCTTTCGTTACATTCTTTTATATGACTTCCTTTGATGAATGCGAGTCGAGTAACCTGCGATTGATTATCGGAGTGTTAATAAAATTTAAGAAATTGCATGATTTATTTAATTCGAACGGAAAGTATCGCAAAATTAGACCTTTCTTATTTTTCCAACGTCCACTGGTGACCATCAAATTATATTTCTAGTTTGTCCGCCAATTAGTATTCCAGCTAGCCAATACGAAGCAGAGTCAGCAGCTGAGGTCTAAGGGGGTCTGCGATATTACTTTTCCCTTATGATCGCACCGAGCTGTCAACAATGTCGCTGCACGAACTTGAAAAGGCTCGTGACGTTCTTTTGGAGGAGAGGATCAGTCTTTATTTCTACCGGTCGCGAAAGAAAGCTCGCCGGCACTCGATTTAGGTGTAGATTCCGCGTCTAAATCGTTTCATTACAAGATTTCGTAGGGGGTCCCGGCGCATCTGCATCAAACGCGGCCCGAAACCGGTTCGCCAGCCTCGTATCAACCTACTAAAGCGTTTCTTTTTTCCACGTCGATTTATTGCTCGTCACGTCGTGAAAGACGTCGTCGACGAGCTCGCCATGGCTTGAGAATTGTTCCCGATGGAACGGTGGATATTACAAACGGTGGATAATAACCGGTTCTTGCAAATATCGGCATATAATGATTAGCATTAGCATCCAAAGAGTGATCGCAAGATGTTCCCCAATTTCCCCACCCCAATTTTCGTACTCGAATTTGTGGTCATGTTTAGCATTAAATGAAAGATCTCGTTAAGCTGATTACAAATATGTTGGTGCCAAAGTGTACCTCTTTCCCGCTCCCGAGAAAAATCCTTTGAGTCACACATTTTTTAAGGATTAATGGTGTTGTCTGCTGATCTTTGGGACCCATTTCCTCGGAAAGGAGGTACACTTTGGCACTGACATATATGTAATCAGCTTAACAAGATCTTTTATTTGATGCTAAACATGATCACAAAGTCGAGTGTGAAAAATTGGAGAACATGATCTATGGGCATTTGCGCTCACTCTTTATACAGTAATGCCAGTTTTTCGCATAGGAACATATTTTAAGCTGTTGTTAATTACCTTCGCACATTCCTATACAAAAAGCTGTTCCTTTTTCCTTTCATCCGAAGTTCCGTTCTATATATTTCGGCGTATTAAATGCACTAATGCTTTCAGTACATGGGCTTATATAACCATTTCAGTTTGACGCATACAGGCGTGATTATCGCGCATTACGGTAGTAAATAAAACGCTCGCTAATGGAACGCCGCAATTCCCCGCTCGCACATTTCGCTTTCCCTGCATTATGTTGCTGTCGATACGACATGTATCAGGACGACATGTATCAGGAATTCCAATTATCCGTGTGTTTTGCATCATATAAGCACGGTTTCTCCTGTCTGTATCTAAAAATTATTACATATTCCTTTTAGCGTAAGGCATGCAATCAATTTACAATTATCCAGATATTTCCCCTTTTAGCTTCTTTACACAATTATCTTTGTGCGCGTATCGGCCAACAATATTAAAGGTTGAAAACGCGCAATCATTCTCGATACGCGTATCATTTGTAACAATGTAAAATTCGAATCGAAGCTACGGGTACTCGTTGCCCTCGCATATTGCATTCCGTCGAAAGGTGTTCTCCATTCAGTACCAATCATGTAGAAGTGGAGGACGTATGCGGAATATTAGATCCGCGTTTCCTTTTGCGGCGGTCGGGATCGCCGCCGTGCCACGTCCCGGAGGGCCATCGCGGTAGGAAGCTTGAAATGTGAGTCAGAACGAAAGCGAATGTAGTCAATTCGAGAAGTGATTCGTCGGGGGCACCCACAGGCGCCCATGCCACGCCTTCAAACCGGGTCCCACTCCTTCGTATGGATTTCCACCCAATCCACTCTGCCTCTTTTCCTTTGACCATGCTGCTTTTCATGTCGCTCTGGGGAGAGTTCTCGCTCGATGCATCCCGTTTTCGAAAAGCGCCGTTCCGCGTTCAATCCGGCCGCTTTAGAGGGATGAAAAGGACGTCGGACGGCTTGCTCGCAGCACACATACACACACACCCGCTAACGACCGGTCATCTGGTTGGACAAACAGCCTCAACTCAAGAGATTAGGATGTGATGATATTGAACTCTCAACTCTATTAATCCGCATATAATCTATCATCTATCTTAAAGTAAATCGACCGAAGGAAATATCATAATCCGATGGGAAATTCGTGTACTCACGGATACAATTTTTGGCATAAAATTTCTTAATAATAAAACAATGTATAGTATGCGAAATTTGCTTATGACATCTGTGAAGAGTATGAATTCGATTTCCTGTAGTATCTCTACTTCATCACGTGTACGCGATGACGATATCAGCAGATACACCTGTTTGCTTCTCAGAGGGTTCGAATTAAAATCGATCATTGATAAGATCCACTTCAACTGGGGCAGATTCATCGAGGACTTCGCGTTGGCGATCAAAACGATTATAATCATGATTAAATAGTGAGTTATTAATACGCGGGGATGAAGATACAAAATATTTACGGATATATTTTCCTTTCGCTCGTTTAATACAATTTGTTCTCAACGTTTGCGTCTCAGACCGGCGCGCCGTTCATCATCCAGCTTCCATATTTTTCACGTTATATTCAGAACCTGAAGCGAGACGAGTTCCGCCTCATTCGCCGTTAATACGTGACCCGTGTTGAAAACGCGCTAAAATAAATAATACCGTAACGACGTTGGACACTGCGCGTCCCGCCTCGCATTCAGATTTCAAGGAGAGAATAATTACCTTGCACTCTGCCTAACGCATCGTGTTGGCGCACGGAAGCATCGTGCCGCTTCCTTCGGGCCAGCAGAGGCGTATGTACCATTGAATAATGCAGCCAGCAACGAGCGCAATTCCGCGCACGCACGTGACGCAACAACTGCGGCGAAGCGCGCGCGCGCGCGCGCTTTTTTGCGTCGCATCGTGCACAGGGAGAGGAGTGCATTCACCAGGAGGGCGCAATATCTGGAGGACCGCGTTTCGCCGTCCCTCCCTCCGTTCGCCCCTTTTCCACTCTTCAGCCCTCCGCCTCCGATCCCTTCCCGCCGGGCGCATGGGTCGTTGACCTGACCTGGTGAAACACATACGGGGGTCCTTACGCGGACTCTGAACCGTACGCAGCGTTCAGATGAGAGGATTTTACAGAGGCTCCTTTGCGACGGAAAGGGGTAGGCGGTGGCGAACGGCCGGATGAAAATATGAAAGCGCAGGGAGAAAAAGAAAGAGAGAGAGAGAGAGAGAGAGTAGGAAAGAAGCGCGCACTCACATGCGAAAGGTGCCACATGCGCATTAGACTGTCTTTCTCTCTCTTTCCCCATTCGAACAGTGTTCCTTCCCTTCTTTCGTTATGTGCACTCGCGAAACGTCGTTTATTCGCACCGCGGGCGAGCCTCTCTTTCTCCGTTGAATACATCCTTTCCTCCTCCTCCTCTCCGTCCTCTCCTCTCTTCCTCTGTCTTCTCCACTCTGGAAGCATCGTTCATTCGCACCCCGTGCTCTCGGGAATATAGGACGTGCGTAAGCCTGGCAACGAGTCACGCGGTGATGTATGTCCCGTACCCGGTGATTTATATGCATAATCGCGCGATAACGCGGCGCGCTGATTAAATTTTTCTCGTCCTGAACGAAGCACGAGCTCCTCGCTCGTCTGCGATTCTCTAACTATTTCTTATGAGTTTTCATCAGTACGCGCGCGATTACAAATAGACACGGGCCGGAAATTCAATACGCGCGCGCTTGCAAAACCGGTATGCGATTTATATGTTCTATTATTCGTAACCGTGCGCCGTCGGGCTTTGAACCTTCCTGACATTTCAGGAGGACACGAAGAGGAGTGTGCGAATGAATAATTTAATGGCGATCAAATAGCGACGGGTTGCCCCCGAGGAAACTCGCTTCGGTCGTCTGAACTATGCTTCGCTGGGCTTTACCCTTTAATATTATATCACTTTTTATTGTCTCACATATGCAGACAGTATGTAAACAAATTTCTAATAAATATTTTATATTTCCATTTTTCGATTCTATGACATGTTTTTTCCTTTGTAAAAAAAAAAACCACGCCTGCTTTGCAATTAATCGAAAAGGCATGGAGCTCCAGTGCAACATTTTGTGTTAAAGTATTTCACTTGTAACACGCAATAGAAAAGCGCGCGCACGTATGTGCGTGTTTGTATCTTTTATCACTGCAGCTGCAATTGACAAATGTCAAAGAAAATCTGTCAATGTATACGACCGATATCAAAGCGTAGATGTAAACATCGTCGTTGAATGCGGCGACGTGTCAACATTCGCGCGCAGCCGAGCGCATTGACCCGGTCAATCCGGCTGCCGCGATGAATGCGCGTAAGTGCAGTCTTACGCAATACGCGCGAGAAAGGGTGGCCGATGGTTGGAGAGGTCGGGACGTAATGCCGAACCACGGGTAGGGAAGGAGCGAAAGATCGTAGCGTCGAGCGCGCGCTACGGTGGGAAACGTATAACGTAGAGGGGGAGGACGGGCGTTGTGCATTATGAATACGCCACTATTCACCCCGCTTATTACTTCCTACATACCGGCCCTCTTACGGCCCAGGTACGCACGAAACGCGTACGAGCCGTCGTCACATGCACGCGTTTCGTTCTCAAGGAACGCGCCTCAACGGCCGTTCGCGTGCAGCGACTTGGCGGTCAGCCCGCGGAAGAACGGGGAGGAATATAGAGAAAATAAAAAGGAAGAAGAAAAAAGAAGAAAAGAGTGTCGAACCAGTCGGAATTTCCTGAATTCGTTCGACTCTCTTCGCCAGTAAATCGGTAATGATCGCGGGGTTTGTGTGCGACGGCGCTTGCATTTTTCAAACGCGTGTGTACGAGTAGCTTAGTCGTGGGATACGATAGTCTGATAAATAATAAACCAGCCTTTCCGCACGTCGCAGGTCAGCAACCTAAAGGCGACGGCGACATCGTCGAGGATGGATAATAGTCAGAGGGCTACGTTGAGTCATGTTGAGTTGATATTACGTTCACATTTTTAATTAAGCTAAACAAAAATGTTTGCGAGTAACATTATTTTACCCGCACTGAAAGAAAGGCTTATAAAAATCCAGGCTTGGTTAACGTTACCAAGCACCTTGATGAAATAGTTTCAACTAAACGTATAATAAGTATTACATAATTTAGTTGGTTCGACTAAACAAAATTTGCTCTTTTATAATTATTACAAATGTTTATAATTATTATACAAAATATTTTGTTATTATTATAATCGATAATAATAATCAAATACTTCAAAAGAAGGTATACTAAATGCAGGTTTACCAAGAATTTTTTTTCAGTGCGTCATAAATTTTAGTGATGACCTTAGCTTTGTGTAAAATTATCTTAAGGAAATGATGCATACATTTCCTGAAAATTACAGTGATCTAAATCATTTATTTGTAATCACTCGTTTCATTTTGTATAAAAAAGTGCGTAAAATATCTTATTACAGAATTAAATTTTACAAATGTGTTATGCACAATCACTATACTTACTGATTTGTCGAAATTTTACTTGAACAATAAAATTACGAGAACTATCTTCAACCAACAAACACCTCGAACTATAGTTTTACATCGGCGGGTGGCTCGTCGATTTCGAATTTAACATCGCAGCGGGAGGTGGAGCGAGCGAGAGGAGAGGAGTCCGTGGCGTAGGATTAACAACCGGATAATGAAGTCAGTGTTTCATGCCCTGTGAAATTGCGCTCACTCGGACCGCCATTCGATTCTCGCTTTGATTGCGCCATGGGCGAAAGCACAATGGCTATAAACCGTCCAACGTTGAGCACCATCGCTAGTAACCCTCCCTTCCCCCCTTTGTTCGATGGAATTTTCGGGCTCGAGATTTTCCAGATTTTTCAACGCGCTCGTCAACGCTTTGAAATCGCGCGTTAGCCATTTCGCCAATGCTTCGACGTTTCACGACTTCGCTTTATGAAATTAAAAGCTGAAACGAACGTAGAATTGACTGTTTCGACAGGAATTCTATTAATCCCTTACTTTGTGTTGAGAGTACACAGAAATTTAATATATTTTTGTTATAAGTTGAAATGGGTTCTTTGTGAGCAAATAAATATATTGCAAGATAAATGAATATTAAAAATAATCAATTCAATTCCTTAGGCTTAATAGATTAATAATCACAATAAATCAAGAGGGCTAATGAGTCAAGTCAGATAATCGTGCTAATATGATTGTATTATAAACACAAACTTCTATATACTAACTAGACTGCTCAGTTCTCTCAGTTATTTTGCATATGATAGAAAGAGACAGAAGCGCACCCGGCTGCCATTACTAGTTCCGATATATGCATATGTGTATACACTGTCTGTGTACCACGTGAACTGAGTGTAATCTATCATGTGAATATATTGTCCTTGTGATTTATACATGCATTAGTATAATCGGAACTATAAATGGCTACCAACATTTTTAGCATCAAAGATGGCAACGGAGAGAGCAGTCTAGTTAGTATATAGAAGTCTGTGATTATAATATAATTCTTAATAAACAATTCGTTGAACAAACGTTTCGACCTTAACTTCGGTTAAACCTCATCTTCTCTCTCTCTCTCTCTCTCTCTCTCATAAAGTAAATTTATTAATACGTATAAGGTTTTTATTGTTAAGCTTAGGTTGTCTTTCTCTACAAAACTTTTTTGAAATTAAATTTTTATTAAAAATTTGTTTCTTACTTTTATATGATATTATGAAGTAAATATTATCATTCCATTTTCCATGTTCGTAGTATATTTTGAACATTCTTTGGTAGTTGATTACTTATCTAACTAGTATTAACAATTATTTCTATATATCAGATTTTTAAATCAATATCTACATACAGTCATAAATATTATTTTTTATTTATTTTACATAAAATAAATGATTTTGATAATATGGAATAACAATTTACTTAGCTTTTGACTAGGCTGATTAGGCCCTGACAGGATAAGCATGACGACCTCGATAAGGTCTTCTATCAGGAACCTAATCAAGCTCCTGTCAGTATGCTCAGGATTCTGATCAGGCCCTTATTTCTACTTTAGTTAATTTGAGAACTCAGGATATTGTATTAAAAAATTGCTACTGAAGTAATTTTTTTTCTTTACAAATTTAAGCAAAGAAGTAGGGCTATGAATGTTAGTAACTTTTAATTTTTTCGCAGATTTTTGTTATATTATACCTTTGTAGCATACATTTTTGTAATAACCCATTATATTAAAATATTGTATCTAAAAGTCATTTGAGAATCTAATTGCAATTCAGAATTCCTTTTCTTAATTTTTAATTGCAGAATGAAATTTGTTTTTAATATATGTGAATATTTTGCAATTTAAAAAC
>NJRL01001465.1:31551-45606 GCA_003063815.1 Aphaenogaster rudis
CTTCGTGACTTGGTGGTAATATTGCTGCTGTCTATTCTATTGTTGCAATAGAACTGAGCTCTTATTGTTAGTGCTGTGCCGTGCAACTATATCCTATAGATCTCTCAATCATACTATTTGTTCTGCAGACCATATTAGAGAGACAACAATAATCCTTTGGTTTGAGCAACCATATATAAGGGTATTCTAACAAAATGTTACTTATCGTAAGAACTACGGTTGTGAGAACCGTATAGGTGAGCATATCTTAACAGCTATATTTGATGTAATATCAATGTAACTTGAATTCACATAAATTTCTCTTCCAAACATAGAGAACGTTGTTGTAACAACCATAACAATTTTTTCCGTGAAGATTTGTAAATTAACGATTTATTGCGATAAAGAAATCGGCGTGCGAAACAGGTTTTATGCGTAACCATGTATTGATTTATTGATTTATTTGTAATTTATCGGCGCACTGAAGATGACCGAAGTTAAGGTCGAAACGTTTGTTCAACGAATTGTTTATTAAGAATTGTTTTATAATACAATCATATTAGCACAACTATCGGCTTGGCTCATTAGCCCTCTTGATTTATTGTAAATGAATATTCTTTATTTCTCTCGCAAAGTGCATTTCGAAGAAAACGTCAGAAATAATCATTTTTTAATCTTGGAATAATATATGAAAATATTGCCATGGGATTTATCGAGAACGCGGTGCATTTGAAAAGGATTTACGAAATTAAACTGTCATTGTATTGTTTTACCATAAAAAAATGGCTACGTACAAAATATATAGTCCGAACATCGCCGAACTTGATTAAATTTTTCTTTAAATCTTCAGTTTGGTGGACCCTGCATTTTACATAGATTTTTCACGTCGAATTTTCCCGGGTTTTCCGACGGCCGTCCACGCGCCGTTTTTGAAATGGCACCCGCTATTTCACCCTCGCGAACTTTTATGGTGTATTATTGGGGTAGGCCTCTCTCTCTCTTTTTCCTCTGTGTTTTTTAAAATTCTCGCTAACGCCATTACCGTGGACGTATACCCGCTGTTTTTGCAAGCCGACGGAAAAGATTTGCACGACGCTCCCTGCATACGATCGCATGACGCGCCTGCTCGCTGTCGCATTTAAACGTGTAAACGAATTAACTCGAATTTCAATAATCCGTTTAGCCCGCGCCAGGGACTCTCGTCCCCTGGGCTGTTTCGGAAAACTGCTCGGCGTATGGAGCAGTTTTGTGCACCGTAAACAAAATTATACGGAACGTAGCGGTGCACTTTGCGGGAATTCAGCGCACGTCCCTTTTCTTCTTGCAAAAGCTTATGCGACATCGTTAGAGAAAGTTATATTTGCTATTTCAATAAAATAAGCATAATCTCTACCGCTATTACAATCTATGGCAAGATAGAGGTATACAATATTGCGATTTGTACGAAATTTCGCATATCTGAATATTTACCAGATAATTTCCAGTCGTAATGGGACAGTATAGATATTCGAGTGGCCGCTGCAAGGTGCTGAAAATGCGGTTTCACCGCGTCCGCGCGTTCGACGAATCGGGCGGTTGCAATCACGTGGCTTTTACGCCACGGCGCCCCTCGCTGAAAAGCAAATGAGTGGTTGTTGGCCGCAGAGACGATGATGATGATGACGATGATCATCATTACCGTGGTGTCCCGATACGATGACCCCGCTGCTGCAGCACCGATGATTCACGAACGCTTATTAGCTCCCGGCTCTCTCTTACCCACTCTCTTTTTCTCCCTTATTATCTCATTCTCTCACCCTTTACTTTCGCTTCTCTTTCTCTTTCTCCCTCGCGCCGCCGTCAATGTGAGATAACGAACGGTGAGATCGTCGCGTACGGCAGCCGAATTGCGACTATCACTTTCACGATCTATTATTTACGAAACTTAACTCTATCGGACGTTCGTTAGATGCGGCTTTGAAACCGATGAAATAAACAGGATTAATGTTTTCATCTTTCCTGCGCGGTGTAACCGAATGAAAGTATAAATCAAGCCCCGCGCAATCATCATCGTCCACGCCCGACCCTCGGGACACAGTTGAGTAGGCGATCGAGTCCACGTGCAGAACGATGATGATGATGACTATCATTGTAGCTCGCGCTGATGATCTCGTTAGGGCCGCGATGGCTTCCGCCGTGGGTGACGCATGCAACACAATGCGGTGCGGCGGTGTTCCGAAGTGGATAACGGTATCAATGGCAATGATGTCGGCCTTTTGTAGGAAATCTTTTCGCGACAATCAGTTCCGATATTTCCGAAAATATAATCAGGTATTTTTCAAAATACGATGTTAATAAAATGTAATAAGGATTTTATTTTACCGATCATTCTCGAGCCGCAACGAATCGATGATCCGGCCTGGCGGTTGATCGCGTCCTTTTCATCCCCCGTCGTCCTCGGTCCCCGTCGCGGCGGAATCAATATGGGATGATGAACTGCGTGGATTGAAAGCGATCGCTGGTGTTAACAGCGTTATAACATCCAAGCCTAGGCCGGGATCGCTCTCTGTATTGCCAGCCGGTGCGGTCATGATGTCCGCGGTATTTTGCACGCTGTGACCCCACGTTGTGAAACCCACCATTTACCTCTATCTATCACGATCATTTGGTGGCCGGAGTCGTGGCGAAAGCCACGGTTGCCGCCGTGGTCACTCGACAGTTTCGACATTCACTCGAGCGTTTGATCCTCGATATTAAAGTATTTATGATCGACCGGATGCGACGCTGAATTACGAGGATTTTTTTTTTGTTTTATTCCTTTCCCTATCTTTCCTGTTATCTCAAGCTTTTGAGGATCAGATATCCCGGGCACGGTTTGTCGCGCTTCTCCATGCATAACGCATACACTCTCCTGGATACCGTTTGATCTACAAGCTTGTTTACCCTGTTATGCGAATAAAGCCGCGTCTGCGATTGGATCCACCGCGTCCACACATCTCGTTTCCGGTTCAGCGCTTTTTTGTTAAGCGAGAGGGCAAGTATTTTCTTTTTAAAAAGGTGAATATAGAAACGCCGACGAAAAGTGGAGTGCGCCATTATCGTCGCGCGACTGACGAATAATAAAAGGCTTGACGTTTATTGAGATGAGCATAACGGGATTACGCCCATTAATTGAACGCGTTTCCCAAGTAACGATATATTTACCCTTTTTCCTCCCTACGAAGATTGCTGCAGCGCGGACTGCATGGAACTGACATTAAGCGCCGCTTTTTATGGAGCACCGCAGTTAGTCGCGCGTTTTATGCTTGCATACTCGTCGTATCGGATCATGATGATCATTTTTTACGAAGATCATGAAGAGCGATATAATTGACTTAATATTTTATCTTCCTCTTAAAAAAGTTTTTCTCTCGACGTAAACGTCTCTAAACTCAAATATACTCTTCTCTGCTAATGAGATAAAATTTCTTCCTATCTTGATCTTTCTGTTTTCATTTGAAATCTTAGAAATTAACGCACGCCACCCCGTGGGACGATATTATCCAATTTTATTATTAATCCGCCGAGTATTTTTCTGAGAGCAATTTCTATTGAAATTATTCCCCTCCTAAATGCCGCGCGGAAATTTTCTGCATTTTCCATCTGCGTACCATGCGAAGACGATAGCGAAGGAATTCGAAGAAATCAGCGTTCGAAATGGAATGTCGCGGCTTATGCGTTTTCCCTCGATTACGAACCGGAGGTTTAAGCGTCGTTGACTTCCGGTTTTGCATTTTCTGTGTCGAAACGCGAGACTCTCCGTCGCTTTCCAAGCCAGAAATGCCGATAAATATGCATTGTTCGCGAATGAAAGTATATGCAAACCGCAGACATCCCAGGAATGATGCACTTTTTTCTTCACCCGGAAAACGCGTAATCCAACCGTCCGTCTGACCCGTCGGAGATAAGGAATTAAAAGTGTGGATTTTGTCTGGTTTATTGCGAATTAAGCGTAATGCCGTCGGCTGTGAAAAAGTGTCCGCCGCTCGTAAATGCAAATAGCTTGTGTGCGTAAACACATATGTATGCGCATGCATAGGTCGGTTGGATTAAGTAATACGCGGAGCGGAGTGGTGGAGAGCTTTACCCTCCTCGACGTTCTTTTACGATTCTGGAGGTTTTTTTGTTGTGTGAACGTGCATATGTGTGTCTCTCGCTGAAATGTTACTCGTTATATCACGTCGCGCTGTGCTATGTTCCGGTTCCGTTATTTCGCGATCGGTAATTGACGTAGGGGCAAAAAACGCAGAATATTTTAGTAGAAAGATGGAATTGTCGAAAAGAATTTTGTGCTGGCTTTTATCTTAATTATACAATGGAACTGTACTAAATTGAAACATTTACTACAAATGAAAAATCGTTATGAATATTTATCTCATTTATAGAACTTATCGTTCACGATTTATAGAGGAAAGCCTATACTGACATAGGTCTCCTAAAGCGACATCCCCTTATTTCTCGGAAACTAAACCACTTTATTAATTCTGATAAAAACCTGATCTGCTTAGATAATTAAAGAAATGAAAATCTATAATTCATGGCTTGTTGCTATATAAAATCAGCTAAAAACAAATTCTTCAAACGCGAGAATAAAGTTCTTACGATCTTTTTTTACAAATTGCATAATTTAAATAATAGTGAGTTTGCTGGTAACCGTTGGTGCGCGATGACCTTTTCTTTTTGAAAACTTTAGACTATCTTAATTCTCTATGACGACTATTTTTCTTTATATCTAATTATGACACTTTACATATTTCTCTGGACATTTGACATATTGTTGGCACATTGTCATTTCCATTGGATGTAATTGTGTATGATCCATACAATTATTTTTAATCTATTCACTTGAGAAAGACCAAAACCCATGGTCGAAACGTCGTGACATATTAATTTAAATAAAATTAGCCAGTAGGGTCGAAACAAATCTCCTCTGTGGTTTATTATTCACTGGCGAAGAATACTTATCTCTTGCTTGTTTTAATAGTGAGTATATTATTGATAATATTAGGTCATTCCACATGTTTGTAATTTCCTAAAACTGTTTCATTTATATTTTTCTCTTAACGCACATCTGAATTCTGGCATCACTGCCTATCATGTACTCCTATGTCAGTTTTAGGGCCTTCCTCAGACGCTCACATTTTTGGCTATCTTACGAAAAAGTTAATTATTGCAAAATACGAAACAGTATTATAAAAACTGCTATACCATCTGATAGAAGACACTTTCTAGTAATGATGTTACCAAAGTTTTATGTTTAGCTTTTGTTTAAGAAATATGGTCCAAAAACAAAGTGGTATGACGGTATCGGCGACCTTCTTCTATTATTTACAGAACTTAGGCGAATAAGAGCAGGTGAAATTGTCCCTCTGTTTCCTTCCCGGAATACGCGTGTAAGTACGAGCAATAATGCAGCGATATACCCGGTGTTTAGTACTCGTATTATCGTAGTCCGTGTTTGACCACGGCTTGCAGCCGCGGCTGTTTGCGCTGTAGGTACGCATCCGTGTAGATTGCACGATGGACGGATCGTGATATCGGGACTGATGTATCGTTAAGATATCGAGCACGATATACCAACGTCGAACGACCGCGCCGTCTATATCCGGTAACGACTTCGAGCGAGCGATTTTCGGCGAGAACTCGCGCGGGCTTTATGGGCGAACGTATCGAGGAGGGTGGAATTGGCCGAGATAACGATAGGCTTCAGGTGAATCCCGAATGCGCGATCGTGCCAATCGAAAACTCGACAAATCGAAACACGTCAGATATATGTATAATAACGCGAATATCGAGTCTTGTCGAATATCGAGTCTCTACAAGGTTCCTCTCTAAAAAAGGTACTCTTTTAAATTACTCGCTTAACGAATACATCGAATCGTCGCGATGCAATTGGATATGTATACGAGAGCAGTGTTCAATTTGAGTTGCATGCGCATAAAATGCTACCGCTGCCAGTGCACGAGAGACGTGAAATGGTAAAAAACGATATCTGAAAACGTCATACGTACATACGCAGCGATTCAACTTGCTGTGGCGAATAACGAGAATTCTACAAAGGACCGTGCATCGACGTCACGAACGGATACGGTAAAATCTCACTCCCCCGATGTCGATCTCTCGCGAATCAGTCGGAAGCGTCATTATGAAAAATACGGCCGACGGCGAAATTTCGGTTGCATCGCGAATATGATTTTGCATTGCTTTACTGTCGGGCCTGGCAGCGCGTCGCGTACAAATAGCCCGAGCGATCCTCGAAAACCGGGAAATTTTTACGTAGCTGTCGCGATCGTTGATTGCCACCGGCGAGGGCACCCGGACTGACGGGCGGCTGGACCGCGGGAACGGATCGGCGACGGGGGAGGGCTGTTGGGAAACGGGGGTGCTTTTAAAAGTGGCCGCCCGAAAAAAAAGGCCGTTCGCGCTCCGGCGAACGTGTATACGCTCGCATGCGCAGCCGAGATACGAGGCCTCTTTACGAGCAATATCTAATGGATTGCATCGGGCGAGCGCAAACGTTAAATTTGACGTTCACGATTATTGCAGCCCTCCGGGGAGGCTTGCGCGAGGCTCCGCGGGGCACGGGAGGGCGGCGGGATAGGACGATGCTCGACGTTAATTTTATAATCCTGGCGAAAAAGTTACGACCCGGTAGTAGCCCGAGCGATCCTTTTTCTCTCTCCCGTTTCGCATCAGTCGCCGCCCCGGCACCCGTTGTACTTCTGTTTTTCATTTCGAATTTTTCTTTGCCGTAATAATTCCTTCTTCCGTTTACGGGCGAGTTTAATCTCTCGCTGTGTGCCTGCGATATTTTATGCATTTTGTGCGCATTTACCGTTCTCCCTCTCTCTTTTCGATTTAACAAAGTTCATCTCAATTATGCGAAACAGGAAAATAGTTCCAGAAATGTTGCTCCGTTACTGCATAATTAATTAACGAAATTCTTTGGGGGTGAACGAAAAAAGCGCGTAGTTGCTAGAACGGAACGTATTCGCCTATTTAAATTTCATTCCGTTAATAGTACACAGAGCGGCTAAATTTTTCTGTTCTTTCTTGCCTTAATTTTCGTTGCTTCCTCTTTGTTTCACTTTAGAAAAATCAGTCCTTTTTCTTTCCTACCTTACAAATTGCTCCAACGTCGCTCCAACGTCGTACCTAAGAAAAGGGTTGAGCGATACTCACCGGTAAGCGGCTTGCTGTTGCCACTCCAACAACCAATGGTTGTTAAGTTTAGTCAACTTGCACTTTAACGACGCCTTTTTTACGTTAGGAAAGTTGCACCGGCTATGGAGAAACGCATTCGGAGACGAGGAGTACCGCACGAAGTTTAAAGCGTTCCGGACCGAACTTTATTTTTCATGGCGGAAGCAATTTCTCTTGCGACTTATTTTCAAATTACGTATTTTCCTTAATTTAATATATGCGTGTTAATTATGTAAGGAGAAAGTCGAATTTAATCATTCTCAACTGCGTTTCTATACTTTCGAAAGTACGCAGTATTTTTAATTCTTTTACAGCACTGTGAACATGAAGTATTTTAGTTTTCATAATGAACCCGTCATAGAGAAATCGATCGGTTCTGATACCGATTTTTTTATCTTCTTTATATCGGGAAAGGACGTACTCGCGCCGTAATGAGGATACCTTTCAAGTCAAGGAGACTGCGCGTTATCTATAACGCATGACGGCTTCGTGGGGCCGCTCGCTTGTCATCGCGACGTCGTGCGTATCCTCGTTACGCATCTGCGCGAAGGCGCCCGCGTACCGCGAATCAATCCGACGTATAATCAGTAGGACAAAGCGGACGCAGAGATAGGCCGGAAATGATGGTCCCGAAGAGAAAGAATTCCCTCCCTATTCCCTCATTCTTCTTCGTACGCCGGGGTCGGACGCACAATGCATCGCACGATGCAAATCGTGGCTGGAGTCCGATGACGACGCCGCGACCTGCTGGCTGTTATATAATAAAAGCGCATCTAAATAATAACTCGAAGTAATCATCAAAGATATCTTTGCATATCATTTACGCACGCAACGCCGTGGCACGCGAAATACTTGCGACGCGTATATTTGAGAATGAAATTTTATGCGGGTCTGTTGTAAAGGCATTATATTCGCGGAAAAAAGTAGCTAAAAACCGCGTGTGGACTGAAAAAAAAAATTTGTTGAAAATAACAAAATATTTAGTCCGATACGTTCAACTAAAACATTAGTTGGTTTAACTGAACATTAGTTGAATTAAAAAGGGTACAGTTCATTCATGTCAACCATCAACATTTTTTAATCAAGAATTAGTTAATTCAACTAATGTTCAGTTAAACCAACTAATGTTTTACGTTGAACGTATCGGACTAAATATATTGTTTTTTCAACAAATTTTTTTTTTCAGTGTGGTAACTAAATTGCAGTCGTAATATATGGACAGCGAACATCTTAGCTGTGATACCTATTTCATTGCTGTCGTGATTATAAATTTCTAAACTACAGCAGTTCTGTTGTAATTTAGAAATTTATACACTGAAAGAAAGGCTTTGTTATAAAAATCCAGGCTTGGTTAATGTTACCAAGCACCTTGGTGAAATAATTTCAACTAAACGTATAATAAGTATTACATAATTTACTTGGCTCAACTAAATAAAATTTGCTCTTTTATAATTATTACAAATGTTCATAATTATTATACAAAATGTTTTGTTATTATTATTATAATCGGTAATAATAATCAAATACTTCAAAAAAAGTATTACTAAATGCATCTCACAAGTTTACCAAAAACTTTGTTTTCAGTGTAGTCACGACAGCAAACACAGTTTAGTAAATCATGATTAGCTATGGTAGCGAAATTTCTTTTTCCGTGTATATATCAGATATGTATCTTTTACATTTGGATTCGATATACGTCGAACATTGATAAAAATACACCGCAGATGCACGCGCGAATGGAGCACGATGATGATTCTCGTCCTCGTAATTCTTGTCCGCATTATGCTCGGCCTCTCCCCGGCCGAGGGATGACGTCCTGGTTGTAATTACGCAGGATGAAAGTGCTTGTCGCGCGCGCAAGCTGCGTGCACGCACGTACAGTTCCTTTCTCGTTTCAACGATGCATTATGCGTGCTTTCTACCGCGATCTCTTATATTTTCTGTGCCTCGTACGCGCGCTTTGTACCTCTGTCATCGTCGCGGATATAAAGATATTTCCTTTGATATTTCTGATACGAGGTAGAACGTTCATTCGAGAGTTTGTTGAGAAAATGTTGCCCGTGTCAATTTTTTTCATTTTTTCGAAATTAATAAAGAGTATTATCTATTTGCAAAATTGCCTTCATTTTTGAGTGTATAACAGCATCATATCTTATGTTCAAAATAAAAATGTAAAGGACCTACTCTGTGGACGGTATTACAAGTTTTAAGGAAGTGCCAAAGCGGCGACAAACTTTTATCGCCTCATGCCCGAAACTCCGATTAGTCCAGTAAACGATAACAATTCTTCTTACGTAATATTTTTAGAAACTGTGGTGAGCCCCAATGAGCACTTTATCCCAAACGGCACCAGTGGTACACTAGGTTTGCAACGACATCCGGCAAAAAGCCGCCCATCCGCGACTTTGATTACGGCAACGTCACGAAGAAGCGCGAATTCTCATTCTGACCCAGTTCAATTTCATGTTTGCCGACGCGGTACTTCCGTAATACTCCATGCCCGGCGAATATAATTTACCTTTAGTGGAAAAGTTTAAACGGGCTTTCTTCGGCGCACCCAGCGGAGCACTCGTAGCTCGGCTGCTCGCATTTAAACGGAGGTCGTTGGCCTGAACATTTCCGCGGGTTTGATAGCACTGCCAGTTGCTGTTTATCCTCATCTTGATATCTCATATACGTCAAGAGAGAGATTCTTGTAATTTAATCGTGCGAGTGCATTTCTACATTTTTAAAATAAGTAGGTACTACTTTTTAACTTTGTACTATCGGACAATAATATCATCAAACAGACGAGAAACAGAATTTGATGCTGGATTGTGTTTTAATTCAGAGAAGCGATTAACGTAATTGTACGCGAACACTATTAGATATTAAAGGATCAAATTTAATTCAATTTAAATCAATTTCTTGGGTTAAATCATATTTGGTTATTTTTAACTTTCACGTGTGTCAAACATAACAATAGGCTATTTTTGACCCATGTAAAAGTCACATTAACTTATGTGACTAGTAAATAGTAAACCAAATTTGAGTCAGATTTTAATACATTTCTTGAGTTAAATTATTGAGAACTCAATTGTTTTAGTTAAATTAACAACATTGGGTAAGAGAGTAGCGATCTATATAGGAATGGTTATAAATAACCCGGTTCAATTTAACACATTACAAATTTAATAGAGTAAAAGATTAGATTTGCAAAATCTAATATATTTCACATTGAAAATCATGAGTCAGACATGAAAGTATTCGATGAGGATGATCAAGCTCTATTATTACCTCTCCTGAATTTCACTATGCTCCATCTGAAGTCTACTTGCAAACAACCTCTTCTCTCGAAATCGAAGAGGATCGATCGGGTACGAATAATGCCGATTCGACAGAACGTCATCGTGACAGAAAATTCAACCGTCCGTATCAGGATTCAACGACTCGATCTCTCGTCTTTAAACTCAGGACATTGCCCCGAACACGTCAAGGGGTTTGGTACCACTGGCATAGATGCATAAATGCACGACACGCACGCACGCATGCACGCATCACGCGCGCACACACACGCGTGCATTCAGAGATGCGTAGCGTGCGTGTGCACGCGCAAGACGCACGTACCTACAGTACATGCAAATAAATATGCCATGCGAGGGAACGGGGTGCAAGGAGAGGACGGAGGGAGAGAGGAGGGTAGCACGGATCTACCAGCGGGGTGCAACAATAGGCCCTCAGTAGTTGCCATGGTAACACCATCAATCCCTTAGCAACAGCTTGAGATCTTAAAGCCGAGGCTTCGCCGCGCTTTGTGCGATCATTTAATGACGGTGGTGTCCGGGAGAAATCCGGGATCATGATGGATTTTCCCTGCGCGAAAATGGCGGCCGGTATAGGGTAGCGTAATCAAACCATGCTAACCGCCTTCGGAGAGGATGAAGAAAGCTTTGATATGTGAAAAATTTTTGAGATATTACGCATAAATCAAAGATCATTAATGGAATCTGACTATCGAAAATATAAATTTTTTAAGATCGTTCTATATTCTTAAATTCGTTAATATATTTAATCGAGAAGAAATTCGAAGAAACTCGAGATTATTTTCTACTGGATACATATTTATATACTTCAGTATATAGCTGCTCGAAGCTTATAATTGATAAAGTAACGGGCATGTAATAATTTAGTTAACGAAAGTATATTGGTAACAGGGTTGAGAAGTAACTCATTACTTGTAACGAAGTTACAGTTAGAGTTACTTTTTTTCTGTAACTATAATTTAACTTCGTCCGTTTCTTTCAATCTATAACTATAACTTAACTTATTGTTAGTTACATTTTTTGGTAACTAGTAACTAATTTATATAATAGTTACTTTTTAGTTACTTTATATATTTCAAACTCATTCATCAATATATGGGCTGCGTTCAGCAAAATAAAGTGCTCAGTGATAAATCATCTTCGAGAATACATAGCTATTATATAAACATTAAAGTTGAAACTTTACTCTTTAAAACAAGCTCCGGACCATTGGTTTATGATGATTTTTTGTAAATTTATAACCGTTCAAATTTGGCGAACTTTTTAATTAAAAAATGTTAATCCCATAATTTTGATTCAAGTGTATATATTAATTTATTATAAATTATTAATTCAATTTATATATTAATTTTGATTTTAAGTTCTTAAAATAATTGTGATTTACTATATATAAAATAATATAGCATCATATAACCGAATATTTAGTATAAGTAAAATAATTTAATAAGAAATTTTTAGAAATATAAGATTCTTGATTTAAAATAGCAATACATAAACATTAAAAAATTAACAGAAAACTAACTGAAAAGTAACGACTCGTTACTTTTTGGCTATAACTGTAACATGTTATTTTTCAAAGTCGGTAACTTAAAACGGTAACTTATTTTTTTAGAGAAAAAGTGTAACTGTAACTAATTATTTCTACAAAGTAACTTTTCCAATCCTAATTGCAAATCTGTTTTATGAAAAGTCTAGTAAATAGAAGCAAACTCTAGAATGTGAAGATTTCCAAGTCTTATAATAGATAGCCATATGGCTAATATTCAGTTACTTTATTGCAGCGAGAGAGGAAATAAATATATGCAGTCTGCGATTTCTGCTTTAGATTGATTGCGCTCAAATGGAGGCAGGAAGTTGCTAATTGAGTCGGAACCGCCTTTCAGTAACAATCTAGTTTTTCATCAACGCTGGAGGGTAGTGATGAGAAATGAGAAAGTGATGATGTGGATCTTCAAGGTGGTCTTCGAGAACGCTTCAGGATAGTGGAAGACGATAAAATTCTTTTCAGATTTCCTCAGAATTCATTACACGAACTACGGAGTGACAGGCAATTAATTTGTTGTCGGTCGATCTGGAAAGTAAATTTGATTACTACTTCTATTATATGTGTGTGACGCACGTTACTTCCAGGCATTGTATCCTCGCAGACCAATTGAACATATTTTATTTCGCAATCGCGCAAATGCTGTCCTTCGCACGAGTTGGAAACTGTTCTTAATTGCTTTTCCTTCGTTTTCCCAATTACAGTTCGCGACTTCTCGACGCTACCAGCCTCGTCTGTAAGGCCGCCGTCCGCTCGGCAGCCACTCAACGTTCTTTCATTAATTTCTACCTGCTTTAATTCCACCGGCTCGTTTCCTGCGCGGACTAAATAATAAAACGAAGGCTGTGGGTGTATGGCCAAAGTCGTGACTAAGTCCGATACCGCGGCAGCGCACGTCAAGCCAACTGCGAGGGTGAGAAAGAGGTCGGCGACGCGACGGTGGGAGGAGGCTCGTCCTTTTATCGTTCTTCCGCCGTCTTCCGCCGTCGAGTTCACCATTTTCCTTTTTTTCTCGCAGCCACCCCGCGCGCGCGTCGCGCATCCCCCGTTCTTCGTTCCGTCTCCACTCCATTTCGGCTCCACCTCGGTGATTCACTCGTTGGCGCAATTACATATTTAACACGCCCGAAATTTCAGACCGAGCTCGTGTTTCCGTCCCGGAATTCCCGCGCGAGAAGAGGACTCGCTATCTCGTTGCCGGCGCACTGGATGCGGTTCGCTCTATCAGATCCAGCTTGATCCAGCCGCTCTTACGAAGCCGACGAAATTCTTGGTTAATTAGATCGCATTCAGCGGAGCGTGCGTGTTTCAGACAGCCCGTAATATCTAACCCGTTTCGGTTACCTTCAGTGATACCCATATCTCACGCAGCGGAGTTCCTTTTGTAGAAAAAATTGCATTGTGTGCATTACGTGTGCGTTTTTTATTTCTCATAAAGGAATTTTTATACAATACAATCATATATTTTATCATATATCAGATGAGAATTATTTTTGTTATTGATTTGCATTTTATATACGTATGATTATTATGTATGATTATTATATATAAGTGTTAATTACTTTTTAAATATAATAAGAACCTAGGTTAGTCACGTAAGATTAATAAACACGTATACGAATATATGAACATTTTACAAACGTTTTTAAGCGAGGGATCGCTTCGTAAACCGATAAATTGATTGATTTGCGCTAATTGATTTGCACATGATCGAGCATTCGCTGCGACAAGAATGTTTCAAAATACGAAGGGCGCAAGTGTTCATTCCGAATGCTGTGAATACATCTACATGCAGATTGATTGATTTCTATGCGTTACAGGCATCACCCGCAATCCTGTAAATTGATTCTTAATTAACTGTCAAGCACTGGACACTTGAATCGGCATGTCCCGTGAATTGTATTGACGTAACGCGCAAATATATTCCACATGTAAAATCAAGAATAGTTGTACCGCTTTAAATGTATAGAATAGAAAAACACTATAATTTGTATACTATATATATATATA
>NJRL01001468.1:31568-45656 GCA_003063815.1 Aphaenogaster rudis
GCTCACTGAGCGCTCAGTGAGCGGTTGTGCATCTGGATGCACCCATAGAAAATCTAGTAACGTTGCTCAACTGTTGAGTCTGCTGAACGCGGCCAATGCAATCTAAATGATCGGTAATTACAGTTTTCTTCTATTATCCTCGAGATTTTTCTCAACGCTATTGACGGTGTTTGATAGTACCTCGCCGACAAACCTCGTCGGTATTTATAGTATTTTATGTCCGTAGGGCAACACTCGGCGAGGTATGTGTTTTGAATAAACAGCGGTACTTTAAGGTTAAAGAAGGAGATACTGTTGTAATAATTTATTACGACGTGTATGTGTACGAGAATATTGTAAGGAGAAGTAACAAGTCCATTTATCTCACTAAGCTCTTTTATTTACATTTTAGATGATACAATTTACATTCTCTATTTCAAACACGCACGCACGCTATTGTTTTGAATTATGAAATAAATTTATCTCGTCTATACGTACTCTCTTATGTCTGTAAAATTTTCAAATATTCTTGTCTTATTAGGGGAAAAACAGGCCGAACACGGAGCACAAGTCTAGCTGCGTGCTATGCTGATCAGTTATCTCTGTTCTTGCTGTGATGGAAGATGCAGGCGCCACGGTTTTCTACGACGACGAGGACGATTGTCTGGACTACGAGTGCTTGCACAACAATGTCGAATACGATTACGATTATGCGGACTCGGAGAAGGAAACCCTCCATGAACTGTATCAGTATTGTCTCAGCCCTAGTCTATACGATACGGGATATCATCTGCTGCCTTTGTTGGGCAGTACAATCTTATTTAGATTGTTTGTTCACACTGGTAAGGTCCTATTTATATTCAAGATATTAATATACTTAAATTTTTATAAATATAATCCGCTCGTATTTCTAAATAATAGAATAATAATATAGAAAGGTCAAATATGACGAGCCATTATTAGATATAAAAACAAATTCTTTATTTAATTATAATTAGTATAGACTATAGACCTTTCTATATTATTATTCTATTAATATATTTCTTTTTATTAAATCGTTTCTGTTACAGTCGCATATAATTTTTGTTATCTTATATTTCAGAATACATATCGCACAAAATATTTCATATACTATCGGTCATTACAGGCTTATATGTCATACAACATTATGTGCAGGAATCCTTAATAGTATTGGTAGTATTTGCTCTATTTTCCTATGGTGTTTTACATGTGCCAAAAAGATTGCACAGAGGCACAGCGATCTCTCTCTTTTTACCGTCCCTTTTGATAATTGCATACTGGTATGTTTTAGTATATGATAGACTAATTTGCAAGGTTGGGTAAGTTAATATTTTTTTTTAACTAAATTAAGTTGAAATTAATAGCTTATAAAATTAATTTTGTTGCGTTAAAAGTTACATAAACGAAAAAACTAACTCTGTTAAAAGTTATGTTAAGATTAAATTAACTTAAGTTAAATTAAACGTTAATTTTGAAAAACGTTATTTATATTAAATTAGAATGTCGTAATTGTTTAAAGTTAGATCATTCAAAACAATTATAATATGGATTATCAAATAAATTTAATATTCTATTTGTAAATTAAGTTTATATATGAAATAACAAAGAAATATTATTTTTATGTGGGAATGTATTTTTTCTTTTATAATTTTTTTCTTTTATATAAATTTTTAACTTAATAAAAAAGTTAATAAGTTAAAGTTAATATCTTTTAAAAATAACTAGTTGAAGTTAAAAATTAACTCATTTCAAATTAACTAAATTAAGTTAAAAGTTATTAACTTTTTAACTAGTTACTACCCAACCCTGCTAATTTGTGCTAATTTGTCTATACTTGAATAGATAAGGAACACTCTGATTTATTTTCAGTGAATTCTCGATGCCTCCAGTGATATGGCACAGGGTACGAAACGTGATCATGACCATGGTGATGAAAGTAATTAGCATTGCCATTGACACAAGTGATTCAAACAATTTGCCAGATGTTTACAGTTTCCTGGGTTATATGTTCTGTGGTGTCACGTGTTTATTTGGACCATGGGTATCGTTTAGAGATTATCTGTCGCTGCGTTACTCTAACAATCAGGTATTCATAAATAAGCTTATCCCATTTTTATTATTAAATCAATCAAGAAAAAAAGGGCTCGGAGCCACAACAAGATGTTAGTGTCTTAACAATTTAATTGAAATGCTATGATTTCGAGTACATATTACAAACGTTTCGATCCATTTATTCGGATCATCCTCAGTGTATTACAATATTTAAAAAAATTAACGGGAGAAGGCACATTAAAACACAATCGTTTTACTATATATAACTGAAGGTCGCATGTTCTTATGTCGTCGCAAATAATAAAACTGTAAAATATAAAAGGAACAAATACTAACATCAAAATAAGATAAGAATAAATAAAACGGCAAATACATACATAAAATAAATTGTGAAGTCTAAAATTCTTATTCTGAAGTCATGGTGTAAGCCAACGACTATCGCTTGTGTTATACAAATTAGAACTAAATAATAGGTGGCAGGAGCGAGAGCGCGCACTGATCACACATATGAAAAGGAAGAGGGAAGAAAAAAGGAGGGGGAAGGGAGGAAGAGAAAGGGATGTTAATAGGAATGTGGATAGGAAATAAGTTTAGGACTGGCAAATATTCTTCTGAAAGTAATTTAATAGTATTTTATTATTAAATACTTTTACTATACAAAAAAATTACTATACAAAAATGTGCCTACTAATAAGAAATGAGTCTTTTTAAAATGGTTTCTAAAACAATTTTTATATATATAAAACAGACGCGATCATTTTTAATAATGAAATTCTATTGCAGACAAAATGGTCGATATTATGTAGCATGGGATTTGCCTTCCTTTCCTTTGTCTTCCTGAGTATTTCAAATTGCTGGACGCAATGGATATTTGTAGATAATTCTTCGAAGTTAGTATGTACGATTTAAAAGTTTTTGACGAATATTTCATCATTTTATTTGACATAAAAAATGTTTTTATGTTTTAGATGGTTAATGGCATACAGAGACGCATTGTCCTTCAGAACATCCCACTACTTTGTTTCGTACATAGCTTCGGCACTGTTAGTTTTAGGAGGATTTCCCCTTTCGTCGTCAACCATAGTTAAGCCCTTGTACATCGAGTTTCCACGTTCGCTTGTTCAGGTTGTCATTTATTGGAACATTCCAATGCATTATTGGTTAAAAACGTGTATGTATAAAATCTTAATTCGAAACAGAATTTTTATAAATGACAAAGAATCTTGCAATGGAACATTGGAGGATAAAAATGGAATTTCTGTATCATTTTTTTACAGATATCTTCCGTCCTAGTATTAAAAACTTAGGAAAGTTTGGCGCAGTGACTGTCACATATCTGATAAGCTCTCTTTTGCACGGATTAAACTTTCAACTTGCAGCTGTGTTACTCAGTCTGGGATTTTATACATATGTGGAATTTCAGCTCAGGGCCGTGCTCGCCGACACCTTCGATGCTTGCGTCGCGTCCAAACAGTGCACCAAGCAAAAATGCACACACAAATACAACTCGTATGATTGTTTGTGGGTGTTTATGACAAACTTGATGTTCTCGGGATTGGCGATGTTTCATTTAGCTTACTTAGGTCTCATGTTCGATACGTCCGATCTGCAAGAAACAGGGTATAGCTACAGCCATACTATCAATAAGTGGACTGAACTCGGATTTGCTAGTCACTGGGTAGTATTAGCTACATATTGCATATATCTTTTAATTAAATAGCGAATTATTTTTTCATTTTTTTAAAATTCTGTTGGACTAAAATTTAATCACTTTTTATAAAAATAAATTAGTCTATATAAACTAGATGAGCAGCTCATTTTATAAATAGTTTTACCTGCATAGTTGAAGGAGTGTGAATAGTATTAGGATATAATTTTGTTATTTTTAATATTCAAAAAAGATGAATAAAATACATATTCTTTATTGAGTATATAACATAATATAAAGTTCATGTGATCTATATATATTTCAATAATTCTTTTTATAATTATATATGTAGCACATTTAGTAGTTTGTAATTATAAAAAAAGTTTACAAAGAGTATTTAAGTATACAATGTTAAATAATACTCTTTCAATATCTCGCATCCTAATCTAATGTTACATTAAATGTCACTTTTGTAATGAATAGAAACATCTTTGCAATCTAAAATATTTTTTCCCCTACTAATCCATTGTGATCAGTAATGTTGCATTTGTAATATTACTATGCGATATAATGTCATTATAAATTAGCTACTGTATAATTTTTATGTACACTTTTAGATTTATTTTGATGACAATGATTGTATTTTTGAAGAAATAATGGTCTCGTTGCATGTAACATTACAATTGAACATTACACAATGAAGAAATGTTATACATAATTCACAATTATTTATAGACATCCGAATTTCGCAGACTTGCTATAATTTTATTATTTACACAATGTATTTATTCGAAAATAAATAATTGTTCTCTACAAATTTTTTGGAACCTAATGGCAAACTGACTTTATTTTCCTAAACATCACATTTTAATAACATATGTTCTTAAACACTATAATTAGCAAAAAAGCTATGACTTCCATATTCATTGTATAAATGAATACACAGCTAATGTGTATATATATAGATCTAATGTATAAACTACATACATATGTGTAAAAGCATTTGTATGTGTATTTAGTCAAGAACCCTGCACTAAAACTACTATTGACATGTCTATATTTTTAATTCTATATATATTAACTTCATAAAAAATAATAAATTTTATTATAATCCTTAGATATAGCGTGACAGCGTCTATAAACAACAATTATAGTTACTCTTACGACTGCCATCTATATTATCTATATTATTGATATTCAAAATTGACAATTCCTTTTTGTTGCCTAGAACAGATTTTGATAATATAACTTAAATTTTTGTTATATTTTAAAACACATTCTGCTCTTTTCAGTTTTTGATTGATATGAAAAGAATTTTACTTTTTACTGATTATCTAAGATACTTAAGAATACAAAATAAAACAAAAATTTAAATTTTTAATTTATTACGTTATAATTAATATCTTCAATTATTTATTTTTGTTGCAAACGAGAAAGCTAGAAAGCAAAAAGTTCAAGTTATAGGATCTAAGAGACCTTCTACAGTTTATTAAGTTTTAATAAATTGTTGTTAAGTTTTAATAAAACATCTCTATACATTAATAAGTAACTGATACATAATACATTAAATCAATATATGCAGATATACAACGTGTGAAAAACAAAAGAATTTATATTGTAACAAGATTATAAGGCAAGATATAATCGTTAAACAAATTTTATTTTAATGTATAACATAATACAAAATCACATCAAGGTACGATATAAAACATACATGAAATCTAAATTTTGCAATCTATTAATTAATTGTAATAATAATTTGTATTAATTTTAATTGGATGGGTTATAAACAATAAAATTCCATGCCAAATATCATTCTACTATAAACTTCCGTTATTTAAGTTTTATTGTACACCTTGATGTAATATTCATTAAAATAAAATTATTCATTTAGCAATTATAAGTATAGTTTCATTACAATCTTTTTACTGTATGTAAACACTTTTGTTCTTTCCACTATAAATAAAAATACTACATTGCATAACTGATACCTTCTCGAGCATGTTTTGTTATATGTCGCAAAGTGCAATTTTCGAGATTATTGAAGTAACTTATGTACAGAAAAGCCTAGGTACTCGTAAGAGTAACAGCTTAATTTTAATCTTGTACTTAAAGGCATTCCAAATATTCCATAATCAACTTATACTGTTATATACAATTTACAGAGTGCTCTACATCAGGACATCCAATATCACGTCATCTTATCTTCAGGCCAATTTGAATCATATGATGAAACATCATCGAAAATATTAATTATTTAATTTCTTTGATGTAAAATGTTATTAAAATTTTCCTCTTTTCGGAGCACAAAAATTCTGAGTGTATATAATAATAATTGCGTTATTATAGTTTTATCACACATTTGTTGATATGTTTTGCGCTGAAGTAATTGCGTTGAAATATCTACATCTATATAAATTACGTAACTAAATTATGTTCATGATATGTTTACAAAAAGACCTGAAGATAAATAATATTTCTTATACATAAAAATTCTGTCTTTAATAAAACGTTGCTAAAATGGTCGTTATCAATGTATATATAATAGATACAAAAAAAGAAAAAAATAATACAAAGTCGCATTGCATATTTGTAAAATCTACAAATTTAATTTATTTCGATTAAATAAGAGATGTATATATAAATTAGTATATTCAAGTTTTAACAGATCTATAATTTAATGAATGCATTTAGCGGGAAGTATACCAAATAACATCGCTGTGGCAAAGTGTGTTGCATCAATCGTATATAAACGGCACATATAATATATACACCGGTATTGCGAGACTTCATCTAATGCGTATGTCCAAATTCAAAGCAACAAAAGTAAATCTTCAACAAGTGCAATAATTACAGTGTTTCGAGCTCTTTAACATTTGTTTTAAACTGACCCAGTTGTAGGACAATTATGCTTCTCTAACATACTACGTTCTCTATATCACGATAATGCTAAATAAATTTTTTTTTGCTAATTATCCAATTCCGATCCGCAATAATTTTTTCATAACAATAAAAGTCTGTATATATAATATAGGTAGATATAAAAACTTTCATATTTTTTAATATAACAAAAAATGTAATAAATTTTTATTTTGAGGCCATATGCGAGGAATTTATTAACACTCCTTCTTTGATCGTATAATAGATCAAAATTGTGATTCCTTTAGATTTTTAACAGTAACACACAAGAACTACAGATTATAAATTATAATTGAGAAAAGAAATAATACTTATATTTCATTAAAATAATGAAGATAACCATTAAGTATTTCTACAAAGTTTTCAAATTTTTAACAAAGTTGAACAAAATAAAGGAGTGTACTTTTAGGTTGTGTTACTAAAATACATGTTCAATTAAATGTCGCAAAAAGAATATGTGAGCATTAAATTAATATTTTGGCAAAATTGAAAAAATTATTGAAAACAGAAATCATATACAGTATGTCTGATTTAAGTGGAAACGCGTAATTATTTCGTAGAAAATTAGAAATACAAAAAAGTTGTTCAGACATAAGTTGTAGGGTTTAAAAAGATCTATTTACTGATGATAGTTTGACTCTGGGTGGCGTCGCCAAGGTTAGGACAAGGTCACTTTGAATTTTTTAAATGGAACCCCCTATTTTTTATTGCATATTCTTATAGCCCTTCTCAAGACCTTTTCAAAACACCCCCAAAAATTGTCTTTTGCATAAGCCGTTCCGGAGATATAAAGCTTCAAAGTTTACAATATTTTGACATAAAATATAAAATATCTCATAAACTATTTATTTTTCGATAACTGTACCTTAATACTTTTATGCGTAGAATACTGAGATGAATCAATTGGTGCAAGGAAAACACATGGTTGCTTTTCAATGAATAGTTATTTTATATTTTATGTCAAAATATTGTAAACTTTGAACCTTCATATTTCCGGAACAGCTTATGCAAAAGACAATTTTTAGGTGTGTTTTGAAAAGGTCTCGAGAAGGGCTATAAAAATATGCAATAAAAAATATATAGAGGGTTCCATTTAAAAAATTCAAAGTGACCTTGTCCTGACCTTGGCAACGCCACCCAGAGTCAAACTGATATCATCAGTAAATAAATCTTTTTAAACCCTACAACTTATGTCTGAACAACTTTTTTGTATTTCTAATTTTCTACGAAATAATTACGCGTTTTCACTTAAATCAGACATACTGTATATACCTAATCAAAATGATTTTGAAAATATATATCTACAAGTGTGTGCTTACTCTGACCAGCAGAAAGTTAGAGTGGAAAGATGATATTAACAGAAATCTAATTCCCTTTTTTTTCTTTTTTTTGCAGACATTCAACGCATCGCAATATTTTAATATATGGAAGAACAATTAAAAGCTGTGTAAGCTATATGTATATTAAATATCACTGCAACAAATTCATATTCCATGATGCAGATATGGCAAAACCATATTAATCAATAATGCAGTGTTGATGATGTTGTAGAGATATAATTTGATCTTCGTTGATTTATGATATAAAAGCCTGGGCAAAACTTGCTCGAGTTGAAGGATTGAAGATCAGAGTGAAGTGCTTTTTACTGAATGATGGGGTTTAAGCGATGAGATCTTCGGCGCTGGTGAGATGCTCCAGTTACCTGACAGTCCTCCCCAACGCCACTGGGAATATCGGTTAGTCATCTGATAAATGCACTTTTATAACTTTTTGTTGTGCGCGCACTGCAAGTCACAGAAATAAATGGGGTCGGTTCGTTAGCCACCTCTGGTGCTACTTGTTTTATCACATAAGCATTAAATGTAAAATTTTTACGAGGCCTGGACTATATATAATATAAACTTCAACCTGTGTAATACATCTCTGTTCAACTGTTATTTGCCCAGGCCTATATAAGGTTTGTAGTATGTAATACATGCTAACGAAACAAAAACGAAACATTAGGAATCATGCCGCATGCGATATCGACCAATTAATCAAAATCAATTGTACAGAATCATTCTATAATCAAAATAACAATTTGGTATTTGAAATTACTTCCTTCTTTTAAAGCTAATAAAAGAATAAAACATCAGTTTAAAACTTATATATAAATAAGAGATAAATACAGAATCTTTGTATAAATTCATATAAAGAAATGTTATAAAATATTTTAAAAATACTTGTGACATTTGGCTGTGTTAACATATATAAATCTATAAAGCCTCATCAATTTTATCTCTGTATACTTATGATAAGTAGTGAGAAATATAACAGATGAAAATATAAGTGAATAGTCGGGTATAGAAAATAGACTTGCACAATGACAACGAAGCAAAGCTAAAGAATCAGAAGCAATGGGAATCTGCGGGGCGGAAGAGAGGGAATACTGTACAAGTTTTTTACTTATACATCAAACAAGCAAGGACGAAAGAACTGCACAATCATAAATTTAGATCCAAATTCGAGAAACAGGGACAGTTATTGACTTACTGCCTGAGCGAATAGCGAGTAACTCGATCTGCCGACCTGAGGATCATATTCATGCGTTGTTGCGGTTGCGGTACCGAATGATTGACAGACGAGTTTGTAGCATGGGCCTGTGCAGCCATGCAAGAGGTACGTTTCGCCCTTCTCACTGGTTTTGATACGGTTAAAGATGTAACAGGATTGGTGGTAGTTGTATTGTTGTTGATGTTATGGCTCTGTGTTGCCGGTTTAGACCTAATACGGCAGGAAGATGGATCACAGCTACTGTTGACCAACCAACTGTTTCTACAATTTCCAATCAAGCTAAAGAAACCCTATTTCTTTCGGACATTCTGCATGCAATATTGATAATAATATAATTCGTTTTATTGATCTTACATAGTTTTATTGATCTTACATTAAAAGCATGTGTTAATGGGTGTATAAGTGCATCTTAGAAGAAAATGGGCACATGAAAATATAACTGAATTGTATTATAAAAGAAAGAAAAAAGATAAGATATGGAAAAATACGTCAAAGAAAAGTAAGAAACAAACAAATGTACAGGAAGAGAAATAGATAAACAAATAATTGTTTAACCTTTTCACGACTGTTGTTGCGGAGGGTCGTGATAACAGCCTTTTGGTGGGATCTCTTTCTTTATTTCCCACTAGAGTAGTAATGGCTCCTTTTTGACTTCTGGTTTGTAACAAGGATCCCAAATATGGGCTGTAATATACATACATTAATCCCAATCTCAAAAGACAAACAAAAGCTACAATAAATGTACTTTGCACTTACTGCACAATGGTAGATGTCCCTGTGCTTGCGTTAAGAGAAGTTTGACCTGTCGATATGCCTCTCCTTCTGGCTTTGATTCTGCATAATTTATCACCTTGAGTCAGCGTACTATATCTAGTCGTGGCACTAGCCCCAGCCACTGGTCCAGGATCATCCAATTTTATTTCGTCCACACGATGCGTTATCCCCGATACATCCTCCATCAAACTCTTTACGTCCTCTTGGAAAGATGCTGCCGTAGGTCTACCAGCTATCGAATATATCCCATATTTATGTACCGGTATGTACATGTTTCCATTTTCAGGATCTTTCAGCAATGATCGGAGATACACTTCCTTTCTAAAGAACACAGAAAATCCTTTTTTGATATACAATATGATTTTCACGATATTAAGTACATCGTAATGAGAAAATAAAAGAAAAGTGGCGAATATATATATATATATGTATCTATTGCAAAATTTTGAGGTGTCTGGGAACTTATGGACGGTACTGTATATATATATATATATATATCTATTAGATTGAGATCTGGGAATTAGGGTGGCCATATCATTCTAATAAGCACTTTCGCCTTTTCTTTTGATTCTAAATATCTGCGACAATACTTAGATGTATATAATTTATTTAAGTTTTATGTATCTATTGCAAAATTTTGAGGTGTCCGGGAACTTATGGACGGTACTGTATATGTACACACCCACCTCTCCAACCATTGTTGCTGATGCCCAATTACAGAACCTGGCCTACATATCCTTATCCAGGCGATCGTTTCATGAGCCGTCAAATGAAAATGCTTCATAATGTAACAACCTATGAGAGAACCCGTTCTTCCGAGGCCTGCTTTACAATGTACGGCAACCGCGCCACTTGAATTTTCCACTATTTTGAGAAACTGATGCATTATCGAATCTGTCGGTGTCGAACCGTCCATAAAAAACAGATCTTTATGATTGAAACCGACATCGGTGAAACTCGATGCATCGTAGACCTTCTTATTAAGCCGTATAATTGTTGTTACGTTATTACGGCGAAAGTATGTGAAATACCATTCTGGACCATGAAGTGGATAACCTGTGGAAAAAGAATATTTGATGCATTATCTAATATAGTCATATATTGGTAAACACAGTTATTACCATATTGCAATTTAAATACATAATTAAGTGATTTAAATTAAAGACCAAAAATAAAATGCAGATTTTTACTATGTATTATTCCTTAAAATTGTCCTTCTACTCCTCTCATCTATTGTCACACGTCATCTTCAAATTTTGCTCATACTCGCATGTACTCCTTTGTTTTTGCGCTTGTAACACTCATTCCATGGATTTGCTCACTAGATTCTCTCTTATCATTGTATTCTTTTTCACGCACACAATCCTACATCATCACTAATACAACCATGATGGAAAATACGCACCATCTTCCATTTTAGATCTCGCATGTGGGCCACAAAAAGCAATGAACTTTCCAGGAACTATCCAATTTAAATCTCCATTCTCAACTCTTTCAAAGTGTTCGTATTCTTTAACACAGAAATCTTCGAAATTAAAGAAACCAAGTTGATGGCACTTGTATATAGCACTTAGACAGTCCCTTAACGATATCTGATAGCATGGTGGTCCAACAGAGGCGTCACGAAACATGATGAACGAGGGACTATTTGGACTTTTAGTCAAACATTCGTAAGCTTCTTGCGCTGTGTGCTTGCAATACAATATCTGAAAGTACAAAATGGATTTTAGCGCATCGGTAAATAACATATCTTTTTTCCATAAAATTTACACCTACACATTTTGACTGACAAAAAATCATGAAAGAAAAAAATGTATATTACCGCGTAACTTCCTATAAGAAATGCAGCATTGACTCTTTTCTCCGAATCCATCGTCGTATAATGCACGAGTTTTTTTTTGCTGAGCGCAATGCCCTTTAACTTCTTGTTAACCTTTTGGCAGTATCTGTACAGCACAGCCAGATTTAAAGGGCCAAAGTCGGAATAAAAATTCTCATATACCAACTCGTTGTCAATACTGAAGTAGTGTGTGTTTGGACTACTTTTTGGTTTCATCGCTGTTCTTAATGTTACAAAGTACAATCGATCTGGAAGAAACAATTTAATTTTCATTTTGTACATCAGATAAAAAGAAAAAACTTTACCATGTGGACGTTTCAACAACTTTATACGGTATTCAAAAATGATCTAGAATTTTCAGATGTAGATTACACGACGGCATTGACAATTATATCTTCATATCCTATATAAAATATTATAGAAAAATCTAGTAACGTTGCTCAACTGTTGAGTCTGCTGAATGCGGCCAATAACAAATAATGTGTCAAAGGAAACAGCCCAATATTGATTTTATGTGCATATTTTGAACGTTTGTAAATAAAATTGTATAAATATTTTTAAAAGATTAATAACATGATTTTTCAAACATTGTTGAAATGTTTTAAAAACATTACTGCAAATACTTTTTTAGTATTACATGTTCTAATAAAACGTTAAAAATTACATACTTGTAAACGTTGCATGTTAGTAAATATCGTTATAACATTGTAGCAATGATTTTTTGCTTACTGGGCATCCAAAGAAGGTATTTAAACATCTTAAAAATATTACAAATACATTTTTAGATATAAAATCTAATTTGATAAGTTCATACATGAAATTCATACATCATTTATTAGAATCAAAAAAGCGTTTTTCTGTCTGAGACCTCGACCAGATGTGTCGTTGTAACAAGATAAGAATGTTACAAGAATGACGAAACATAAGACCATTACATTTCCGACGTTACAACCGGGAGGGGGGGGACGCAGTCGCGCGGTCATCAAAAATAGATTCTAATCCAGAACGGATTACCTTTTATGAATTCAGCCGCGCACACCAAAACCTCGTTCGCGTCCTCCATCGTGATCCAGTCGCGGGTGTACGGCGCAGTAGCAGATACCGATCAGGTGGATCTGTCATCAGCGCGACGTTAATGCAAATAGGCGCGTTCAATTAGCGCGATATAGCGCGATGTGGCGCGGGCGCGTAGTAAACACGCGGGGACGTCGGAGTGGGCGGGTAACCAAGGCGAAGCTCCGCCGTGGAGTTAATCGGCCGCGGTCTCCGCCTACGCGCGGAAAAAAATCCGCGAATGCGTTACGTCAGACGCGCGCGCCGTCGACCGTCGCGTCGTCCGGCCGCTGGGCCGCTCGCCGCTCTCGGCACCGCTCAGCAGGACGGCAGAAGAGGAGCCGCGGACGCGCGAACCTTCCCCGGCGTCCCCGTACGCTCCGCGTACACCCACGGCCGTGTCGCGTGGTGCTGCGCTGCGCTGCACGGTGCCTCAGTCACGGGAACAAGGCAGACCGAGTTCCTTACGACGCTCGCGTACCTCGCCGCAAGACCGTTACGGAATTCAAACTCGAGGGGGAGCGGAACCGGATTCGGCGATGGCCGACGGCAGGTATCGCGGCCGGGCGCGGCGCATCGCGAGTCTCGTCTGCTCCAGTCCGCTTCTGCTTTCTCCGTCGCCGCCATCGCGGAGGAGGAGGAGGGGGGGAGGATTCGCGCAATTCGCGTTTGTCGTGCATTATTTCACGCGCATCGGCACGACACTTCGTGCACGAGGGATGCTTTTCCTCATCCTTGTCGTTGTTGAAGTCGCAACTGTCCGTCGCCAATCGTCTGTGGCTGCGGTCCACTTGATGCTACAAATGCTTCGAAGCGTTCAATTGACCAATCAGAATAAAGAATTTTATTAATTGACCAATCAAAGAATGCTTCAAAGCATTTGTAGCACCAAGCGGACCGCAGCCATTATCCGCCGAGAAAGTTGGTTCGAGTCACGGAGGAATAGACAGGAGAACAAACTCCATTGGTCTGTTCTTTTCAGCTGCACTTGTGAACTAGTGCAATAAGTTAAGCGGGGAGCACACACTTCTCCATAACGCATAAGACTGGGTCTACAATAGGTGTAGTAAGCTTTAAGCCCTAAGAAATTGACCAATCACAGTCGAATGTGAGGAGAATAATCGTCTGTGATTGGTCAATTCTTAGGGCTTAAAGCTTACTACACCCTATTGTAGACCCAGACTAATGGCTCCGGCAGACCAGCGCGATTTAGTCGCGCGCGACGCGCGATATCCAATGAACGTACCGC
>NJRL01001472.1:10036-24716 GCA_003063815.1 Aphaenogaster rudis
CAAGGAAAACACATGGTTGCTCTTAAAAAAATATAATTGCATATTGCAAATTGTATAATTTTTTTTAAAAGCAACCATGTGTTTTTCTCGCATCAATTGATTCATCTCACTATTCTTATTACGTTTTCTACGTTACAGAATTTATTGTTTATATAAAATGACAGCGTTTAGGTTTGAAGAACTGGCTGATTTTCATTTTATGTACGGACGTGCTAATGGCAATTCCTTAGAAGCCCGGCGTCTTTATAGCGAAATATTCCCGAATCGTCGACTTCCAGATTCTAGAAGTATCTGTAAGTAAGCTCCATTTCGAGCACTTCTTATAGAGATGAAAAATAACTACATAGTTTGCGTAAAACTTACCCGTAGGATGAGGCGCAAGGTACAGCCGTCTTTATTCTTAGATCGGTTATCTTAAAAACTGTTTGTTTCCGGACATATGTTTATAGGACAATTTTACCTTCTTTTGACCTGTAGAATATGCTATTTTTTTACTATCAATTCTGGGACACCCTGTATACCTATTTCTACCGAACCGGTCAAATGACCGGTTTTTAAATAAAAGTTTTATTTGAATGCAGATAATATTAGAAGAAACGAAAGAAGAAGAGAGATAGATATTGAAAAATTGATTACATGTATATTAAAGAAAAGTCGTGAAGTCAATTGAGGAAAAGCGATAACATTAAATGCAGAATTTTTAATCAAAAGTTTAAAAACGGTCATTTGACCAGCGGTGGTAGTTTTAGTGTTAATAATCAAAATTAAATAATAATCAATATTAAAACTTAAAACTCTAAACTAGTCTCTAAATAGCAAGCTTTTTATAAAACTTATCTAATAATTCTTCTAGTTCTTTATATATTAATATCTCACTTTAGGTGCAGAAAATACTAGGGAATGCAAGTAATGCGAACAAAGTTATTGTCTTCCAGCGCCTTATATCGGAATATTTCTATCCAATCAAGAATAATGCGTGCAATTAGTGCGCGATCTATTGAATAGATATTAAGATAATAGGTAACTAAAGTAACGATAAAAGTAACGGCTAAATTCGTTACCGTTACATTAAAAATGTAACGACGTTACCGTTACCGTTACAGACAGAAAAAAGTAATGATTGTTACTGAAAAAAAGTAACGGTAATGGCGTTACAATTAATTGTAACGCATTATTTCCCAACCCTGTGTATACATATATACGTACATCAAATCGAACAATACACACACACACACACACACACACACACACATACACACACACACGCACGCACGCACGCACGCACGCACGCACGCACGCACGCACGCACGCACACACACACACGCAATGCTTCCTTTCCAAATTATAAATACTTTTTATTTACGGCAGAATTTTTAATAATAATTACACCGATTGACAAATGAGGACCAATCGCCTGCACATTCTTCCGATTTAAACCTCTTTGGATTTTTATTTATAGGAACATCTTAAGATTTTCGTTTATGATACTCCTGTTGCTACTGTGGAAGTACTCGAAATCGTATTATCGCTTCGTGTGACAAAATACGAAATACTCCGGAAAATTTTGAACGTCTTTGACAACCCATGACACGTCGATGCGAGGCATGCGGAAGGAAATCATTTCCAGCAATTTCTTAATGAAGTGTTCTTACTAAAGTCCGTTGTAAATAAAAAATATTTATAATTTAGAAAGGAAGCGTTTTCGGACCCACGTCCATATGACTTTTTTTCATTCCTTACAGTGAGTAGAATATGCTCTTAAAGTTTGGCCATCTATTTTTGAAACACCATGTATATAGCATCAGCAAATTTGATCAATTTTCAAGGACACATTTATAGGATAATTAATACGATTTCTTTCTAAGAAAGCAAGATCACGTGAAGAATTACCGAGTTACGTTTCCTCCGATGTCGAGAGCTGTTTTAGCCGCACACGATAACTCCGTGACCGATGACATACAGGTTGACATTTACTATTGAGCACATTTCGTGGGAGTCTGCGCCGAGGCAGTCCATCGCGTAGAGAAGCTAATTGAGTGCGATGGCAATCATATAACGCGGTTTAAAATTCAAGTGTGCCCCAGATATTGGACAGGATGGGTCGTGACCCGGGCGAGCACCAGCACACCAAGTCACGTATAAAGTTCAATCGAATTCCGTAACGGTCTTGCATTATTAAGTTGCGCGAGACAGCGCTTTCTGGACCGAAAAGCTGATGTGTCACGTTGACGAGCAGCCCGACTGTGCGCATACGTGCGTAGAAACTTAAACGCGCGCATAACGCACGCAGAAATAAGCCTCCTCAATGAGAGAAGAAAGAAGAGAGGAAAGAAAGAGAGAAAGAGCGAGAGAAAGATATGTCGTCTGTTCGCGATATTTATAGAAACTATCTCCGGCGTAGGTGTGAAGTGGTAAATTTAAAGTACGAGAGGGATCGATGTCAGGCCCTAAGCACGTGCCGGATATCGGTAACGTCCCTTGGCGCAGAATTTTCAAAATTCTGCGGTAAAATTCAGACGGTATTATCGCAAATATTTGAACCGAATTAAATTGGAACGCGCGTTGGATGTTTTTACAATTCTGGTGAGTATAAAAACCATTTGGAGATTAAATTATTAAAGTTCTGCACGGCGCGGCGTTCGCGTATGGAACGCGTTTGTTCCTCGTTTCTCGCAGTTCGAAAACTATCGGCACGTCTCTTTTAAAACACGCCTTTAAAGTGCGCCTTTACGTATGCGCTCGCACGTGGACAGTTTTAGAATACAACCGCGTCAATTGATGATCTATTTAACATCCCGCTATATAGAGACACATGCCACAGTTATATACTTAAACTTCAATAATCGATAAATACACATGCCTGATTGCAGCGACATTTTTATTCCAAAATGGTGATATCGTGAGAATATAATAAAAAAGAACAGAAAAAGGAGTCTCAAATTCTAAGATGTATTCTTCATCTCAGGATTCATCTCATTTAGGATTCATTTCATGCAACAAAAATCTATATAATCGTTAATCATTCTTGCGCGTTATAAATAATCTGAAATAAAAAGCTGTTTGCGAATTAAGCTTCAAAGATAAAAGTGGGCTGTGAAGATTTATTCTTGGCCTGCTTTTACGTGATTTTATCGAAATCTTGATTTAAGTTTCAGATTTAACCGTCCGAATTCTCGAAGGTAATCGTAAAACTTTGCGCGAAAAATGCCAAGTAGCGCATTCGCTCTTCTCCTGTACCATATCGAAAAGTGTCATGATAAATGTAATGATAAGTAAAAATAAAATGTACTATATGTACACTTTTTAATCCATTCTTTTTTAATTGAAAGAAAACATTTTGATTTTAAAGCCTAATCAAGTTCTAAGAATTACTGAGCGTATTGTCAGCACATTTATGCTGCTCGTCGGTGCGTGAGAGATGAGCAGCACGATCGTGCTGCGTGACATTCAAACAGTTAAGTTACAAAAACATTTAATATTGAGCATAAGGACTGACTGATAACTGGCTTTCGGTCAAATTTTCTATAAGAACAGTCAACGGTAGGTTAAATTTCAATTCTTTTTTTAGCATCCTACAAATGCAGCTATCTCGCTTTAAAAGCGCGATGCTGATAGCGAGTAAATTTATTTCTTCGAGGTAGGAAGTAATCTTTTGTCGATAATGTGCTCACGCCTATGATCTCATTATTTCACCGACGCAAAAATAGAAAAATAAGCTAATACGCGCTTGGTCGTGATGAAGGGTAAGCAGCTCTCAAAGTGAGGGAAAGCGAAGAAAAAGATGCGACCGACGATAATTTTATGCAAAAGCATCTTTCAAGGCTGAACAATCGTGGAAGAATTTTTCAACAGGATGTTGTTAATTGAGAATATCATGGCCGATTCTAAAAGGAAAGAGATGAGTAGAAGGAAGGGGAAGAGAGAGAGAGAGGAAGAGAGAGAGGGAGAGAGAAAGGGGGGAAAGAGGGAGAGAGGGGGGAGGAAGGAGGGAGGGAGGGAAGGGGAGATGGGGAGGGGGAGGGGGATAGGGGGAGGGGGAGAGAGAGAGAAACAGAGAGAATATTTGCTACACGTGGAAAAAAACCCTTTTAAAAAGAATATAAAAATTGTCGATGTAACCGTATAGAAATATAAACAAGGTAGAAATGAAGTATAACGTACTATCATATATCGATTTTGGCACGATATTTAAGAATAGCGAACGAAAAATTATTATTGTCTTTATATTCGGTGATTGAACAAAAATTCGATTTGTTGTTACAGTAGAGATCAAGAAATTTGAAATGATTTATTAAATCAATCAGATAATCTCTCTTTTCCTTTTCCAACACTCTGCTGCTAATTTCTGACAGAACTTTTATGGAACAAAACGATGATGCTTCTCAAATCATAAAAATCTGTGAATTGCTCTTTCTGCTCTGTAATGATTGAAATGAATGCTCATAAATGTTATCTACGGTGACTGAAATCTTAAAGATAAAGAATATAGTATGCCATAAATATAGCTTGTCCACACCATCGTCTTCAAGTATTATTTCAGTTTTAACATGTTTATCAGAATAACATGCTTCCGCATTTGAATGGCAACTGTGGTTGTCATCTCTCCAACAATACAAGAGACATAAATATTTCTAACTGTGTGACCTCGATTTAGTGAAGGTAGTAACGATGATTGAAGATTCAATCAAATTTTTACAATTATTTAATTTTATTACACTTACCAATAATTATCGAGGCATCATGTACTTTCCAATCTATATTGATAACTAACTTCAAGTCTCAAAATGTTAAGCGTATCTTCTTAGCTTTTAGAATATATAACAGCATTTAAATTCGTTCCCATGGAATGCTAATTGCGTTAATTGTGTTATTTGGCAAATTCAAAAATATTGAATACAAAAGCGTGCAGCGCGATGGTACAATAATCATCGAACTGCGCAAAAATTCGTTATATCGTCATCAGCAACACATGCATTATGAAATTAGAAGCAAAGCTCTGGTGAAACTGAAAAAGAAACTGTTGTTAGGAGCAAACACGTTGTACCAAGTTAGAGAAATTGATTGTTCGTAAGTCGCTGGCAAAATTCTGTGAAGTTCGTGAAAAGGCAAGAAACAATAACTCGTCTAAGCCGAGGTTCACTTGGCTCGCTCTTGGCGCGAGTAAAAGCAGTGCATGCGGTTTATCTTTGAACACGAAGACCGGGCGGTTCGCTGCCAACTTTTCATGCCAGTCAATAATATCTTTTTGTCGCGAACGCCAAGTGGCCGCAAATCGATCCGCGTTTTACTCTTCGATCTTATTCTCCGAGGTAAGCGTGGAAGAGGAAGGTGGCTGACCGTTCTATTTTGTGTTTCTTTAAGACGTTTGAATAACACAGTGTGCAATAGCATAATAGATATATGCAATAGCAAGTGATAGCATCGATACCACGAAATTTGGTCATAACGGTACGTGTTATCCTAGACCTAACAATACCTCGTTAGAAATAATTAGTCGAATCGATGTCGATCGACCAATGCCATCGACGTCGATCAATGTTGATTCGACCACTCATTTCTGACTAAATAGTGATAATTTAGGAAATATTCGCCTAAAAACAATACGAAGTATCAAATTGAAGAATTCCTTTTATTTTCAATGGCCATACAGGGAAAAAGCGGATAAATCAGTTTCATCAGTTTGTATTATTTAAAGCCGTCTACACCTAATATATATTTTGATAGTAAAATTGCAACAACGTAAAATTAAGATAAAAAAATGAAGTTGTTAATACTGACAGTTCAGGAATTATTAAAAAATACGTAAGCCCACGACACATTCTTAGTCTGCCTATAATATTGCCAGTTTAATTAACTCTTCTAATTTGAGACGTTATTAGCATATTTTTTGCGGAAAGAGATATAATATCGCAATACTGTTGATATAGCATCTATCTCCAAATAGCATAAACATATGAAAATAGTCTTGACGTTTCGTAACAATGAAAATGCATGCGAATATTGACACAAGCTGAATTGTTTTATATGTATAGGATCTGAAATCTCTGGAATTATACCAGTGTCCATGTCTGATTAACAAATTTATGATGAGGCGTTGCATTGGGCAGGATAAAAAATGTTGAACAAACGGGAGAAAGAGAGAGAGAGAGAGAAGGAGGGGATCGAAATTCCGAGTCGTACTACTTACCGCCGGCTACCCCAGCGAGATCACGTAACGCACCCCTTCACGCGGACGTACCCATCCCGCTGTGCTTCTCGATTTCCTTTTTGCCGCGACGAAGAGGAGCTTTCGCCGAGGGAGGAAATCGGCTCTTCTCGCGGCACGCGGATGCAGCCTCGCACACTCGCCGACCGGGCGTTAGCCGTGCGACAGAGAGGGCCCAGGGAATACGACTGAATCTCTCCTACGGATTCAGCATCCCGCACGGCTAACACGCTGGACCGCCACCACCTCGCTGGGGGTAGCGCGCGCGTCACGGACAAGGACAGAGCGCCGGTCGCGCGCGCGCAAAATACAGAAATACAGGGTGCAACCGGAAAATGGGTGATCCCCGCGATGAGAAGACATGTCGGAAAGAATATGGAAAACTTCTTTTGTTTCGGGCTCTTGTTCTCGCGGGCGTTACGGCATCTGAAAAAGCGATTGACTTTCCTTCGATGAATATTGAAAATGGAAAATCCAAGAATTTTTACTGATCGCCTTTTGTACATAAACCAAATTATTTGAATTTGACAAAATTTTGAGGGAATTTTTATTAAAAAATTAATTTAGTGTTTAATATTGAAAAAAACAATGACATAAGCATGACGATGAATCTTTGCCGGAGGCTCATCGAATAGTTTGAAATTGATAGTTTCTGGACACCTTATATAAGAAAGAGCGAGCGAGCGAAAGAGATGATCCAACTAGGGACCGTGATAGAGAGGGAGAGATGGACGAGAAAGAAGTATAAGTTCGGAGTAGGAGAGAGACCTATAGGAGAGACGGTGAAAGATGTAAGAACGAGAGGCGATAGAGGCAAAATTGGTAAAAGTAGAGAAAGACAGTCACGGGTCAATGTTTCAACGTAATAGACGATACAGTGTCAATGCTACGAGGCCGAAGGTATAGTAGAATAGAACAGCGGATGTCAATTTTAGAGGCGCTCAAAAAAAAATTTGTATCAGTAGGCGAGGATAGCAAAAGATGTATACGAGCGTGAGAGATGAATTCAAGGATATATCAAGAACGAACTGGATACGTTGAGTTTAAGGCGGAGAGAGTCTTTGGAAGATTCAATCGAGCGAGAATATTAATAGAAGACACAGGGAATATGGGTTAGAATAAAAGGGATGTGGAGTACCGGAGAGAATCGTAAGGATCGCGGATCAGAGAGAGGAAAAGACGTAGTTGGATCGATGGATTTAAATATAAAAAAATTTATTTTAAAAACCCTAGAGTACGTAAGATTACTTTTATACAATTATTATTATATCAGATATTCTTATGTCAGAGAGAAAGAATTGAATCGTTATTTATTAAACACAAGAAAGAGAGAGAGGGGGGGGAGAGAGAGAGAGAGTGAGATGTGTGGGAGGAGGTGTGTGGGTGTGTGGGTGTGTATGTGTGTGTATGGGTGGTTGGGTGGAAAGGAGATATGTGCGGGGGAAGAGGGCAATCCCGTATTGATCTGTTCGCGCAAACTCCAGGTCCTTAGGCTCCCTTGCCCCCGCTTGTCACCACCCTCGGTCTGTTTCATTCGCAGCTTCCGAATGCGCAGCTCAGAGTCCTCTGGAGGTTCAACTATGATCCCAGCCGTCTCCACCGCTTGTTTGAAACTCCAATTGACACACAACGACATTTCCTCGGTGTCTCACTCGACTCCAATACATATCGTCACGGAAAGTCTTCCGAAAGTTATTGCATTTATGGCATCTATGAATCCAATCATCATCTAAAAAAATACATTAATTCAACATTAACTATTATCTTTTTTCCTATGTAATCATTTACAGCTTTGAGATTGTGTATCGACCTTTCCAAGGTTTTCATTCTAATTTTGCGATAGCCTCGACTTTTAGAACGAGAGGTAATCGACGGTGACTTATAATCGCATGTCTCGCAAACGTTGAAGTCGTATTGAAAGTTATAATTAAAAAAATCAGACGTCTTGTCTAATCAGTGCGATTAGATGAGGTCTCCTATGCGTTAATTCTCAATCGCCTATGGTAGAATTAACGCACGTTTCATGCGAAGCTTTGCGGTAATGCCTGATTGTGCTTAAATCCGCTCTTGCAAAGCTAATTGATGCAATTACCAGGCCACCTTGAAAACGCACCATGATCCTGCTTCTCGAGTCGCAGCTTGTCTCTATAGAGGGTGCGACTGATGCGTTCATCGTGGCGTGCGTCAACGTCGATATCAACTTCTACGTGCTTCCATCAATAAACACGTATGTAGGTAAAGCTTTCGTGGTCTTAGCTGAAACTTAAATTGCAAAAAATAGGTAGATTAAAAAATATTGACAAAAATCATTCCAAAGTTACATAAATGCAGGATCAAGAGATACGGTAGTGTCTCGCGCCAAGTATACGCGCAGCGCGAAACCGCCCCGTGTATCTTTACGCGAGCCGGCGAGTTGCGAGTACCCGAGATTATCGGATCTTAATAACAGCTGAACCGATCATGTTCTAAGTAGGCTCAATCGATAGTTTGGGTTTGATTTGCATAACAAAAGTGTTTTTATTTTTCCTCTACGTGCCCTACGAGCGGAGATATTGCGACGCAAAGTACGAAATGTGGAAATTTTCTTTTCGTCCACGTCGTCGGACAAATAATAATCATAATGTGTAGCTTTCCAATTTTTAACACCAGGGAGCAGCATTTCCTTAACCACAAGCTAGAAACCCTTTATATATGTATAGGGTTTAAATAGGGTCTCTAAACTAGACTCTAAACCAAGAAATGTCTCTCTCTTCTCTCTCTTTCTTTCCATCGTTCTGTTCATTCGCGCTGCGAGCAAGAGAGAGGAAGAGGGAGATTCACGGTTCGCAGCTGATAAGTTCAGATTTGAATTATTAATTATATGAAAAGCTCTACTAATTAAAAACTTACAATTAAAGTAAAACATATATAATTTTTCTATGTCTACGTATTCCAGGTCGTCGATGACGGAACCCAGGCAGTGCGTTCCATAGATTCCGGTGTCTAGGTGTTCTAATTTCTCGATCTAGGTGTATTAATACTTTGAATCCGATGTCTACGTGTGCCAGGTTGTCGATGACGAGATCCAGATAATGCGCTCCGTAGTTTTCGGTGTCTAGAGGTATTAATACTTCGAATTCGATGTCTACGTGTCTCAGGTCGCCGATGACGAGATCCAAATAGTTCGCTCCGTAGTTTTAGGTATCTAGGTGTATTAATACTTTGAATTCGATGTCTACGTGTCCCAGGTCGCCGATGATGAGTCCAGATAGTTCGCTTCGTAGTTTCCGGTATCTAGGTGTATTAATACTTCGAATTCGATGTCTACCGGCCGGTATTCATAGACGTTTCTCAGTTCTCAAGATCAGTCTGTCTTTGTTACGTATATGGTAAAACGTAGTTAGCGAGACAAAGACAGACTGATCTTGAGAACTGAGAATCGTCTATGAATACCGGCCTACGTATCACAGGTCACCGATGAGGAGATTCAGGTAGTTCGTTCCGTAGTTTTCGGTGTCTAGGTGTATTAATACTTTGAATTCGATATCTACGTGTCCGAGGTCGCCGATGATGAGGTTCAAGTAGTTCGCTCCGTAGTTTTCGGTATCTAGGTGTATTAATACTTTGAATTCGATGTCTATGTATCACAGGTCACCGATGACGAGATTCAGGTAATTCGCTCCGTAGTTTTCGGTGTCTAGGTGTATTAATACTTCGAATTCAATGTCTACGTGTCCTAGATCGTCGATGACGAGGTCTAGGTAGTTCGCTTCGTAGTTTTCGGTGTCTAGGACAAGTAGACATCGAATTCAAAGTATTAATATCTCTAAACACCAAAAGGAGCGCACTGCCTAAGTTCCGTCATCGGCGACCTGAGATATGTAGACATAGAAAAATTATATATTTTATATTTTATTGTAAGTTTTTAATTAGTGGAGCCTTTTAATTAATTAGGAATTAAAGCTGTAATAAAAAATCTAATGGCACTTAAATATAAGGAACCGGTTATGAATACCAATCTAAAATATAAAAGACGGGGTGGTGGTGAGATTTCTTTCATTATTTGTATTACAGTATTAATTATTTACAATCATGCTAGGTTGCAATCATATCTTATGTTGCAAAATATAGTTTATAGGATGTTTAATCTACAAAATGCATGATATCCTAGCAAAATTACCTTTTTAAAAAAAGGTAAAAAAACGCCAAGTACACGCGCAGTGTATGTAAAAAGTTATACAAAAAGTGTTATTTTAACCTCGAAAAAACTCAAGTGGTACATAATGTTTTTGTACCTTAAGAAAACCCAAGTAGTATCTTTCATTTTAAAAAATACAACCTATATAGTACATATCTATGTATATTTTACAAAAAAATGTTTGAAATCTTTAAATTGCGCTAAATACATATATGTAGATATATTTATATTACCTTGAAAACATATATTATCACGAAAAATAGCTGTTGTACAACTACTTTTAAAAAATAAAACCTCTGTAGTAGTATCTTTAATTTTTAAATAATAAAACCTAAGTATATATATACATATATTAGAATTTTATAAGATTAAAAATTTTTTAATCTAACAAGAATTAAAGAGTTAACAGTAGAGAATGAAAAAAACCTTAATTAAAATTTTATGTAAAAAAACTTGGCGCTGCTAGACTTTGAAAAACTATTCTTAATATAATATTCAAATTAAATTCTGTATTACTACTTATAAATTGTTCTCATTTTCCTTATTCAATCTAGCAGCGCCAAGTTTTTTTACATAAAATTTTAATTAAGTTTTTTTTCATTTTCTACTGTTAACTCTTTAACTCTTGTTAGATTAAAAAATTTTTAATCTTATAAAATTCTAATATATGTATATATATTTAGGTTTTATTATTTAAAAATTAAAGATACTACCACAGGAATTTTATTTTTTAAAAGTAGTTGTACAACAGCTATTTTTCATGATAATATATGTTTTCAAGGTAATATAAATATACATATATGTATTTGGCGCAATTTAAAAATTTCAAACATTTTTTTTGTAAAATATACATAGATACGTACTATATAGGTTGTATTTTTTAAAATGAAAGATGCTACTTGGGTTTTTTTAAGGTATAAATGCTGCGTTCGGCATTGCAAATCTTAGATGCGAGCTAGCAGAGAGAGCTTGAATCACGTGATCCTCAACCAATTTAAGAACCGGGATGTGAATTGCCGAACGATTTGCGAGGTAAAAGAGCACATCCTCAGATTTGCATTACCGAACGCAGCTAAAGACATTATGTACCACTTGAGTTTTTTCGAGGTTAAAATAACACTTTTTGTATAACAACTTTTTACATACAATGCGCGTGTATTTTTTTGTACTTGGCGCTTTTTTTACCTTTTTTTAAAAAGGTAATTTTGCTAGGTATCTTAGACTTAATCATATACAGAGTGATTCCAAATAAGTGCGAAAAATTTTAGGAGATGATTCTTTATTGAAAATTAAGGAGGGTCTTTCATAAACATATACTTCTATATATCCCTCTCTGTGGAGTTACACTTCTCCAAAGGGGAGGTGAAAATTAAGTTTTTATTTTTTTTTCTCAAATTTTGGACAAGTTAAAAAAATGAAATTTGATGAACATTTTCCATTAGTAAAAAAGATACTTAATAACGTTTTTTTATTCCTCTCTTATCGTTATAAGGAGATGAAACTAGCAAACCCTATTCAATTTTTTATTAGAATTTTGTAACGGACTGGAATGTGATCATCTAAAAATATGCGTTAGAAAGCTTGATTTCTTTAGAAATTTTTTTATTTCTTTTATTTTTTTTCGTAAAATCAATAGTTTTCAAGAAAAAAATAAAATACATCATGCACAGCACGGTGCTAAATGGCATAGATTTCGAGTTACGAGAAGTTGAATTTCCGAATAAAAAAAGCAAGTAGAACAAAATTATAGTGTGGTGGCCGTGTATGCCCCTATAAAGCGGCAGCCCGGCACCACGATTGTTGCTGCGCGCGCGCGAGCGCGCTTTCTCTCGATAGTACTTGGTCGCACGGATAACAACATATAAACAAATTCGGCAAGAACATCTAATGGCCAGACGTCGGGGCCAGACGTCGGCACACATAGTGGAGTCATCATCCTACTCAACACAACCAACCGTGGATGATATTTTTGGGGAAGACGTTCACAACACTCCACTTTCCAATTCCATTTCCATCCAAATATAACCATACCCCCAAAATAGTAAATGTTGGAAAAAATGGAACAAATACAACACAAAATTATAATAAATTTTGTAACTCTTTAGGGAGGGATATAGGAGTATATGTTTATATGAAACACTCCCTTAATTTTCGACAAAAAATCATCTCCTAAAATTTTTCGCACTTTTTTAGAATCATCCTGTGTTTGTTAACAATTAAATTAATCTCTCTGACTTCTCGAGAATTGAGAATTTATAAATTGGGATTTTACAAAACGATGTTCTTTTAATTTATATATTTTTTACAAGAGTGGGAGTAATTACGTAGGCAACGGTAGCGGTTTTTCGTCAACGGCGAACGCGTTAACAATGTTGCGGTGGCGTGTGATCGACGGATGGGGAACAATGTCGTTTTCCTGCGTAGAACAAGCTGTATCGTTTTCGACCGTAGGCGGCCGACGTTTAATTAAATGTTGGAGAGCGTCGAACAGCCCAATGGGATAGGTATTACGAATCAGGCGAAAAAGGGAAAGAGAGACGAAAAAAGAAAAAAAGAAAATGATGACGGGAAAGGTCGAATGAACGTTGCAATAGATCAGTGCAAACGCGAGCAATCACGAGAAAGAATGAGAAGTGATAAATTGGACAAGGTAAAAATAAAGAGGTTTCCGAGACGATGAACGAGGTATTCTCTCAAACTCGCAATTCTCAAAAATTCTTTACAGTTATTGCTTCCTTTACTTGTAGAACTGTCTGTCTGTGATGTAGAACGCTACATTCTCTAATGCTTTTTCCCAAAGCATTATGTATTTTAAAAAATTATTATACTCTCTAACACATCAATTTTTCAAAGTACTTTTGTAAAGGCTGTTTCGGATTATTTTTCCTATCTTTTGGAGTTCTTTGATTAATTTATATATAACTAATAGGAGAGAGATGTTGAAAATCAATAATATTTTGTATTCATGTTGAATAAATATAGTTTATATTATTTTAAACAATAATCACAAATGTAGATATACATTGCAATTTCGATGCTGGGTAGCAGGCAATCTTGCGATAATCGCATTTCCTCGATTGCCGATTCAGCGTAAATCTTATTTATTATTTATTATTATTAGAATTCAATATGTACTTACTTATTTATTTATTATTTATTATTATTAGAATTTTATGTACTTGACACGCACTTTCTTAGTTCAGTCCTTCGCTCGTTGCAAAACAGAACAGACGTTTTCTTTGTTCAGTTTAATTACGGTTTTACTTAATTTATTCTTTGACCAACATGACGAGGTGCAACACTAATTAGTTTTTCTTCTTTAATATACTTAACATGTAAGTTTTTATCTCATTTGTCTGACTTTGTTTCTCCGTGTCTTTTATTCTTATGCACTTCGATTTAGTTTCTAGAGTCCTGACTTGCTCGGATACAACGTCATGACCAACTAGATGTTTTTAATTTAAGTCTTTTTAACTTTTGACTTAGGTATTTATGTTTTATCTTTCTGTATTAATTTATATTATATTTATGACTTGATTACCAACTATTTGAATGCAATCGATATTGTTTTAATCAACGAATGTATGTTTTATAGATTTACGCTTGATAAGGACCAAAATCAATGGTCGAAACGTCGCAATAAACTTATTCGATTATTATAGCCAGTTAAGGTTGAATAAAACGTCTTTTTTGTTAGTCATTTACTGGCGAAGATAAGTCTTTGGTATTTTTAATTTGATTAACATAATTTGAATATATTTACCAAATGAGAAAAGTCAGGCGCTAGCTTATGATACACTTCACTTAACAAACTCGATAGTTCACGATATACGTATTAATTAATATTCCGCAATACTAGCATCCCTGGTGGAAATATTTTTCAGAATAGCTCAGATTTTTTTTCAGAATATTTGATTTCTAATTTTTCTGAGAAATTTTGAGAAATTTCTTCGATTTTCCTATAAAAGTGTTACATATACATACATATCGGTGCGTGTTCGCTATCAAACACCCCACTTATTGTAAGTGCGCAGGCGCGCGCCATGCGTGTCGAGCCAATGGGCAACGACGAGTGTAAGCGTGCATGCGCAGAACGAAGAGAACGAGAGAACGGTTAGAGAGCTCGCCCGAGCAACACGTTGAATTGTAAGCTGTTGTAAAGACTCGTTAAATAAAGCAAAGGACAAGGACATTCTCGTGGACGTGATTTCTGTTTCCCTGAGCACCCCCGAACATATATACAGGGTGATCCAGGTCACCCGGAGGAGCCGGCACATACGTGTTCCTCATGAAGAACT
>NJRL01001473.1:29957-40711 GCA_003063815.1 Aphaenogaster rudis
AGAGAGAGAGTGTGTGTGTGGGTGTGTCTGTGTGTGGTGGAATTAGATAGGAGTATAAAAAGGTTAATGAAATTAAGGAGCAACATCGTTAAGAAGAGAGAGAGAGAGAGAGAGAGAGAGAGAGAGAGAGAGAGAGAGAGAGGAGACCTATATAATATAATATGGCTTCTTGGAGATTTTTACGTTTTAATTTCTGTTTACGTGTTTTATAATGTCTTTTCTCAAACATGACAACACAATATGTTGCATAGTATTTTATAATGCTAAAAATCAACAAAGGATTTAATGAATTTTATATTTGTAAGAATATAAAATAAATTCATATCATATTTACTATGGTCACTAATTAATTATAGTCATATAAAAAATTTGTTTAAGATTTATAAGAGCAGTAACGCTACACATAAAATAAATTGTTTCCAAGTAGGAGTCCAGATAGTACATTCCGTTTATAATGAAAATAATATTAAAATTAATTTAAAATATAAAAATTATATTAATGTACAATATATATTTAAAAGACTTTCTGGAACGATTAAAAACATTCATATTTCAATAATTAAAAATTTTATATTATTTTCGACGTGTTCCATCTGCATCACTTTTATTATGTGAGTATAATATACAGGATGTCTCTGAAAAAGGTTTCTTTAACGCAATACAATAAAGAAGGTAAAATAGAGTAAAAAATGTACCAATATAATGTTGAAAACACATATTTAATTAAATAAATGTATAACAAATTTTCAATATTATTTTCTTTTATGCAAAGTTCGAATCGTCGCAAAAATGACGTCTCTTGTACCATGTTTGTACTTGTAACATTACTTGCAATTACAATGGAATTCCACAATTTCTCTTTTCGAATGTATTTGTGTAAACTGCTTCATTGCAATCTAAATATAAAAATCTAATTATAAATAAATCTGTTGATAGAGAAAGCTAAAATGTAAACATAAATATTGTCATATCCGAATCATATCTATGACATCCATGAAGCTTATTAAATTTAAATAACATTACTAATGTTAGGCATTGATGCATTTGACAATTTCTTTAACAACATTTATCTCATTATAGATTTTTTCCTATCTTATTAATAGGACAATTTTCATTTTACTTCCTCTATCATTATATCCTCTATCACAATATTTTTCAGACATCTTATATGTATTATTATGTACATTTTTCATAACATTGTTTTTTTTTAAATTTTTCGTCGTAGTAACTTTCAACCATTTTAATTTTAAAAGTACAAAATAATTACAATGTGATAAAGTCAGAGAAAAATGGTAATATTAGTTTTAATTCTAAAACTAATCTTAAGAATGAAAAGCATAAATTTCGATGATATTCAAGATGATATTCAATAAATGCACTAAATGCCTTTTTGAAGCTGCAAGAAAGACTTTTAGCAATATTTTGAAAAAGTATATAATCTATATAAAATATATCTATGTAACATATTACTATAAATAAAATTTTCTTTGAATAGAAAGCAAAGATTTTTAATTATTAAGACGTAAATGTAAAACAGAAATAAAAGCTCATTTATATTCATTTATAAATAGGGAAAAACAATATACTTTTGTTTTAAAATATCTATATATTTAGAATTTGATACATATGCAATATCTCTCATTATTAATTGCAACTTTTCAATTTATAACATTAAATGTCTTTATAATTAATATCAAAAGCAGATATGTTAACCATTTTATAATTTACTCTTTTTTATGTTGTATTTTATAAGTTTACACTGTTTACACATTGTCTACATAAAAAAAATCTGCGCAACATCACACAGATGATACATAAAATATCACTGTAGGCGTAATCTTGAAATCTATGGCACAACCCTGATTCAAATTTCTGTTAAGTGAATCTGAATCTTTACTAAACAGGATTCCACAAAATATAGTTCAGATTTCACTTGGCTTTGAATCTCGACTAAAAAAGTAGAATCCGAATCTTCATTAAATAGGGTTTCAAATCTTTGCTAAACAAGTTTGAGTTTCTACTGAATATAGTTTAAATTTCTATTAAATGAAGTCAAGTCTTCAATATTATTTTTATTGTCTTTTTGTCAAGACTTTAGACATAGTATAGAACAGATGTACATATAAGTAAAAGAAAATTAAAAATGTCAGCAAATATTTTTAATATATTTTTAGCAATTTTCATTAAAATAACAGACTATGGATCGATAAATTGTACAGCTTTTTTTCTTCTACAACTTATGTATATATTTCTGTGTATATGTGAATATTCACAATCCAACTATTTAAAAAATATATCATGAGTATACACTCGATAAAAAGAATATTTAACAAGAGAGGCGGAACTGAATTCTTGATGGCAAATAAACTTCTGCGAACCTCAGGGTATGTCGCGTTACGTTCTTCTTGTAATACCTACAGTAACAGAGAAATAGAAGATAAAAAGAGAGAGAGCAAAAGAATAACAAAGCCTCTTCTTTGCTTTCCCGAATGTACGCGAAACCGATTGAGCCTAAGGAAAATTACTTTGACCTCAAGCTATGGGTGGGTGCTGATGTTGGAGGGATTGTTGGCGTACAAGTAGGAGTGGAGGTTTCGCTCACGATAGCGTTGGTGGAAGCGTTCGTCTCGCTTTTATAACGAATGTTGGTATATTCTCTGCCTAATTGAAGTGATTTCTATAAAAAAACAAATCAATTATTGTAAAATAAATTAGTTGTTTATAACATCATGATATTAAAATAATATTAAAATTTAGTACCTGTTCCGCCTGCATCCGTTGAGATACAGTCTCGATGTAATGTAAAACAGCGAGATAGACAAATTTATATTGCGCCTCTGTTTGAACCATTCCTGATCTTCGCGCACGTACTCGCTGTACTGTGCGTTGAATGTCAATTTCACAGTCCAATCCTGAAACACAGTCCAAACATTGAAAAAATTAATATATTATTAATGTACATTATAATAAGAAAAAGTAAATTAATAAAAATATCATCTCATAATAAATCGTAAAAGATAAATTGTAACAGAGAAAAGATAAATTGTTATTACAATTAGCGCATGCGGATTTAATCGCATATCATATATATTTAATGACTTTAATTATGCAAGATACTTAATTGTTTATTAACCGTCCTTGTACTTACCATGACGTTTAATTTGATCTAAAATCATATCAATAACGATAAACGTGCCGGTCCTGCCAATTCCAGCACTACAGTGAACAAGAATTGGTCCTATGCATGGTTCATCCTGATCTTTTGGAGCCAAAGATGCCGCGATCGATTCTTGCCTGGCGTTTACATCGTGTAAAAAATTCAGCACGCAACCAGGATCTGATGGAACACCATGATCAGGCCACGCCTATTAATTAAATATAGAAATTTAGTTCTATTCTCATTATATAGAATTCGTTAGGTAGAATATATGTTGTATTTAACATAATATATGTTAAATTATTTAACTGATGTTCATTAATAAAATATACTTTATAAAATTCCTTAAAAATAATTAAATAAAGAATAAAATAATAATTAAAATAATTAAAATAATAATTAAAATAATTAAAATAATAATTAAAATAATTAAAATAATAATTAAAATAATTAAAATAATTAAAATAATAATTAAAAAGATATAAGATTTAAAGAAAGAATAAAATATTACTTGAATTAGTAATTTATTACAATTGTTAAAATTTATTCAGTATTTTAAGAATATGCATAAATATTAAATAAATTACTTGAAAGTGGTAATGATAAATTCTCCTGGACTCGGAAAACTCAGATTTGGTTCCTTGTAAAAGAAACTCGCGCAGAGTATAATCAGCGGTTGAAGTTCGAGATACAGCACGCACTTTCCACTCGTTACCATATTCGGAAGTTTCTCCTTCTTCCGGCCAATAACGCGCGCATTTGTTCTGAAAAAAAAGAAAAGAATGTGCCGAAATAGCCTTCTATCTGTAACAATTGGTCTGTTCTTTTTGCTGCACTTCTGAACTAATGCAATAAGTTAGAATGAAAGAAAATATATTTGTCTCATTCTAACTTATTGCACTATTTCAGAAATGCAGCCAAAAAGAACAGACAAATATTTAATGTTTATATTTAAAGTTACATACCTTTCCTCTCTCGATTTCCTTAGTAGTCATAACAATTACACGAGTATTCTCCTGATAGACCATGTGCCAAAAATCTTGTATGGTATTCGGAAGGCAACCTTGCGTAGCTATATAACATTTGCCAAATGATGGGTCGTCACCACCACTGTCAACATTAGTGTTTGTTTCGTCGCCTTCTTTGTTCTGCAAAACGATTTTGTTGTATAACTGAGAAATAAATTTATGACATTATACGATATCTCAAAATTGTTGAATATTCTTTCAGATTCTTTGCTCAATTTAGAATCGATTTTTAAATGAAAATAATTTGATTTTACAGTTTTCGGGTAACTGATGATTGAAAATAATTCTTTCAGCAAAAAATAAATAATAAAATCATTTTCAGGTATTCTTAAATTTTAATCGTTTTTAACGTAACGTTTTTATCTTTTGATTACATATTCAATGTTAAAAATTGAGTAGTTGCAATAAATTATGAATTTACTCGATATCTTTGCTAAGAAAACTTTTTAAAGGCATTTCAATTTTCTGAGACACTGAATATATCAAAGATATCAATGAAAAAATATTACCCTTATGTAGTTAGCATTAATATAATCAGCTCCAGGAACATCAGAGTCCACGTCTTTTAGTCGTACTCTAGTGTGATCAAATGGTAAAATATTCTTATAACGATTTTTGGCACGATTCTCTGGACGTAAACCTTCCTTTCTTGAAAACATATGCCGGCATTCCTGCTGCTGCAGCGACTCAAATTCTTCCCAGAAACCAGCCTTTCCTTTTCCACGACCTGTTCCATCCTCACTGCTTCCACTAGTTCCATTCCAACACAGCCAACCATTGGAACAACCGTTTTCTTTGTGTAATTGTCTAACTCTGCTTTCGATACTACTAGCATTAATACGTGTTGCATTAAATGGTTGCCTGTAAATAATTGATAATATTTATTATACTCCATGATTGTGTAAACTTAAAAAATACTATAGAACAAATCAAAGTATTATAAATTTTAAGTAAATTTTTAATACAATTTTAAAATATGCATTATTTTATATATAAATGTTATATTTTACAAAAGAATAACACAGAATAGTATACAAGATCCTTACCGTAAATGAACAACACTTCCACTTGTTTCAACCATTGGATTTCGTTTATAATGTTCTATTAAATCACTAAGACTGTCAAATTTGTGGCCACCGCCTACATCATATTTATTATCCTGCAATATTAATTAGTTTCATCTATTTTATTTACATTATAATATAGCCAGAGTTGGGAGAGTTATTTTTTTAAAGTAATTTGTTACCGTTACTCGTTACTTATTGAGAAGACTAACTCGTTACCATTACTTGTTATCCATTAGAAAAAGTAACTTATTACCGTTATCATTGTTCAAAAAGTAATGAATCGTTACAATTTTCGTTACTTTTTCACTAAATTTAGATGATCTTTTTTTAGAGTAACATCCAATTGTCTATGTCGCTAATTAACCAGATCAACATAAATCCATGAGTGATTATAATTAATCGCTGTATGATTGAACATGTATAACTAGGGATAGGCACTTTATGCTTTGAGCATAATAGCATAATGTGTCAAAAATTGTTCTTAAGCTCTAATTTTAATATTTGTGCATACCACACACTTAGTATTGACAGATTGCATAGTCTATGCACAACTATTAAAATTAGAGCTTAAGAACAATTTTTGACACATTTTGCTATTATGCTCAAAGCATAAAGTGCCTATCCCTATGTATAACACTTCCCTTTTTTAAACTCGCTTGAGTCTGTTACATATGTATTATACATATGCAAAATAACGATCAAAAAACGATTATATTCGTTATCATTATCCAAAAAATTTAACTGCATTACCATCACCGTGACTAATAAAAGAAATATAACATCATTACCAGTTCATTACCAAAAAAAGTAACTGTAACAGTAACGACATTACTTCCCAACCCTGAATATAGCCACATACTTATTTTAATTATCCATACATATACAAGGCAAATGTAAAGCAAATATTTATATATGAACAAGCACACGCACACACAAAATGTTCTATAACTAATACAACCAAGAAAGTAATAACTTTACATGAAAAAATAATTCCAAAAACTTATATAAAACTTTTTGTGCAATACCACATTTTCAAAATAAATGACTGTAAAAATTTATTATGTATTTATATTCCTTTAAGTTTAAAAATAATTTTTAATCTTGTATCACACATTATCGAAGTCGTAACAGCAATTATCAATATATAAATAAAGATGTATATATACAGGGTGTCTGGTAATAAATGTAACTCTCGTGGGCAGGTAGAGCGAGTGAAATTGAATAGAAAAATTCTCTACTGTTTTGTGATTTTCGCATAATTATAATAATTAATAATTAATTAATTAATAAAGATCTGCGAATAAACATGCATCAACGGCAAGATAGTCCAGCATTACGACATTCACCCCTTGTCTACAATGCGTATTTAAGGCGTTAAGACTTAAGAAATTGACCAATCGCAGTCGTTTATTCTCCTCATATACGACTGTAATTGGTCAATTTCTTAAATTTTAACGCCTTAAATACGCATTGAAGACAAGGGGTCACAGTTACTAGACGCACGTTCCTTCCATCGCCTTGCTGCATGCGTAACAACCGCGAACGGTGCGTAATGCTAGGCTCTCTTTCCTTATTGCTTACATTCGCTATTGCACCTATTATCTATTACTCTGTATATAAGATTTTATTTCATAAGGAGGAATATTAGATATTAGGAATAGGAATTAGAATTTTAGAATCAGTTTCCTCAATGAACACTTTAGATAAATAATAAGTTATGTTGTGTTTCGTATAACACATTTATTGGTCTGTTCGTTTTGCTGCACTTCTGTACTAGTGCAATAAGTTAGAATGAAAGAAAATATATTTGTCTCATTCTAACTTATTGCACTAATTCAGAAGTGCAGCGAAAAAGAACAGACCAAATGTCTTATATCTTATTAATATCCATTGTGCGTTACGTTCAATATTCATTGAGGAAACTGATCCCAAAATTTTAATTCCTATTCCTAATATCTAATATTCCTTCATTGTGCGCAGGGCCTAAAGCTATTTAAAATAATGTATATTACTAAGGACCGATTGTTCCAACTTCTTGGTAAGTTAACTAACAGTTAAATCATATATTTATCTTTGTCTAATTCGAAGAAGAAATAAAGAGAGACGTATGATTTAACCATTAGTTAGTTTACCAAGAAGTTGGAACAACCGGCCCTAAGAAAGTTATATATGTAAAATAACAAGATTATTTTCATTTTTTCAATAAAATATGTACTCTTTCGTATATGTTTTACATATACATACACATATGAAATTGTTATAATTCACTCAAGTTTGAAAAAACATAAACATATTATTAATTTTCCAATATTCAAAAATAGATTTCATAAAAGAGTTGATATAAAAAAGTATTCCCTATTTAAAATGTCCTCTATTTTTTCAAATTAGTTTTTTTATAAAGAATTATTCCATTCTATTATCAATGATCGTATTATAGCCCATGTTCTGTATATTTATCTTGGATATACACTCCAGGCCAAAAGTTTGGAAACACTTTTTTTTACTGCAACACATCCCTTTAAACCTGCATTTCTTAATCGTCTTTTCACCGTAATTAATGACACTGGATGCAAATGTGTGCTGTTCAAGTTTGCTCTGATTTCAGGAGCTGTAAGTCCTCTAGTAAGTAATCCCAAAAATGTCAATTTTTAAAAAGTGTTCCAAACTTTTGACGTGGAGTGTATGTCTCAGACACATGTAAAATATTATTATACATAATCTAACCTGAGATCGTATCATAACATGCGTGACGCGATCATCGGTGCGTACTGACAGCACAAAATCACCAGGTTTACTTTGAGACTCGCGTACCAAGAAAGATCCATTCTTCCCACGTTCCAGCATTAACCGTTCTGCTTCTTTTGCTGACAAATGGCCGTGGAACCACCTTTAGTTGTATTTTATTATTACTATACATATTTAAAATAACATTAACACTAAAGGTACCGACAATTTATATATACCTATTTCTATTCAAATGACCGGTTTTTAAATAAGTTTTATTTTTTCCAAATGAATACAGGTAATATGTTTATCAGAAGAAACGAAAGAAGAAGAGAGATAGATATTAAAAAATTGATTATATGTATATTAAGGAAAAGTCGTGAGTCGTGAAGTCAATTGAGGAAAAGCGATAACATTAAATGCAGAATTTTTAATCAAAAGTTTAAAAACGGTCATTTGACCGGTGGTGGTAGTTTTAGTGTTAACAAGGAACAGTATCAAACGTTCCAAAAAAGGATAAATATTATGCAAATATTATATAAAAATATGTATCTCATGTAGAACTATAATCTATACCTTTCAGTCGTAGGATCAGCACAATTGAGAGGAATCTTAAGCTCAATAATTTCACCATTTTTTTCGCGTAACTGTCCACCATTTTCCATATAAAATTGTACCAGTTCAGAAAGCGTGGCAAACTTTTCACCACCATAAAGATCATAAAAATCTCCTGCATTTTTTATTTTAATGTGAGTCACTTCACCATTCCGTCTGAGGATAAAATAAAGATATCCAATATTACATATTAGTATATTGCATAATTTACAATTATAACTTGAACATAATTTTGTATTTACCTGACAGACAATGTAAAGTCACCAGGATTCGAAGAACTTGGTCGAGCTAAAAATGAACTGTCAACTCCTCGTTCCATTAATAAACGCTCCGCCTCTAAACCCGTAATATTAGGGTGAAACCATCTGCAAATGGAATATTATCTACATTAATATTTTGCATTACACACAACTTGAAATTCGCAATCAATTGCTCAATCATGCATTAAAAAGACTAAATACACTTATTAGTAGACTTATAAGTACAATTGATAGATTTGGTCAATATTACATATTTCATTTTTTAAAACATTATCTTCTTGCAAATGCACAAAAGCAGTGATGTGCATTTACATGTAAAGAATTAATTCTTTACATATGGAGTAAAGAATACGTAAAGAATGTAAACAATATGTAAAGAATTGAAAAGTTTAACCTTTGAACAGTCAAAAAACTTCTGCATATATACTAGTCTTTTAGAATAACCGAATCTAATAAAACTGACGAATATTAAATAAAATTAATTCATTCACACACCTGACAATGGATAATCGTGATATTTGGTTTATTATGTTATGTTGAATTAAAGTAGAGTAAAAAAATCATTTTTATTATTATGGTAAACTTGTATTTGATTTGGAAAATTTAAATAAAGGTTATTTTTAAAAATGTTTTCGTTTATTATAAATGTAAATCAACCAATTACAAAATTCTTTACATTGTTTACATTCTTTACATTTTTACGTGGAAAATAGCAATGTAAAGAATTAATTCTTTATACGTAAGTAATCATGTAAAGAATTGACGTAAACTATATGGCACATCACTGCACAAAAGTCTTGGTTTTCAATGAATAATAATGACAAAAATAAAGATTAATTATAAATGCGCTTGGGTGGTCAGTAGCAGCGTGTCAATCGTAGACCAGTTGGAGCAAGAGCGTGGAGAGCATCATACCAAAAATGGTAACAAGCACACAAATGCCGCACCCTGTATAGCCAGGTGATGACGATTCCACGATATATTCGCTCGCTCATTCGCTCGTTCGCTCTCATGCAGAACGCGGCTAGTGTTCTTTACTCTCGCGATTAGCATACGAGTACGAGTGCGCGTACAAACAAACAAGAGTGAGGCCCGCAAGAAGGACGGTATTTAAAAAACTCTGCGGGATTATTAATCTCGCGCGCCAATAACCGCGACCGCGAAGGTCGGATCGCACTCGAACGCGCACGTTTACATTGCCAGGGCGAGCAGCCGAGAACGCTTTCGCGGCCACTTTTACAAGGAGATGCGAGAGCTTGAATCGCGGTAGTCTCGCGACCGTGAAATTATGTTTCTCACACACATACACACGGCGAAATATGTCTCACCTGCGAGATACCATGTTGTAGTTATTTGAACGGCTCATATCAATTATTAATAATTCACAAGGACTCGTTAAGGCGTAAGCGGCTCGCTTCGAATTCGATCATGCGATCACACTTTCCTGATCGCACGTCACACTGAGGACGATGCCACTATCATCGTCATCTTTGACATGTCCAGCTTGCGTGAAAACAAAAAAGCTCCGATCGTCGCTCGATGCGGGACGAAATATTATGCCATAGAACAACGCCGCTTTAGAGATGTCGAAGTATGTATACGCGAATCGCGACAGCGTCGCGGTTATAATTGGTGCTTTCCATCTAGTGACACAAGTCGACACAAACGTCGTTTTATCTCTTTCTTGCATTCTTCTTCTTCTTTACTTTCGGCACCCACTGATGGCCGTGTATGGCAATATATATATGAATATATTTATCAGTAGAAAAAATACTTTTAATACTGAAATGCTATGAATTCTAAAGATAAATAATAAAAATTATGGAAAAGTAATGAAAAGTAATGAAAAAAAAAAAAATGTGCAAATTAGGAATTTGCACAGTGCTTCCTCATCAATTTATTA
>NJRL01001474.1:0-23872 GCA_003063815.1 Aphaenogaster rudis
AACCAAAAGTTTATTGGCTACCGCACCGCGCGTAACGCGTCCTGTGTGCAGTCGCCCAATCTTGTATTGCCTGTCCATATCTACAAAGTCTACGCAAAGTAATAATTACAATAAATGTTATACATTTTGCTTAGACAAATAGATAACATACTATTTTATTGCACAATTTTCATACATTTTTATTCGTTATAGCAATTATTAAAGAGAATATATTTATACACTTTTTATTTGAACATTTTCCGATGCAATGTTTATTTCATTATTGATCATATATTTCTCTTTGTTGTTGTATTGTCATAAGTTTGGGCTATTGTTAATATAATATGCTAAATGATGAATGTAAATATTTCATACATTCTAGGGTGCGTTCAGATTCCTCACCCGAGTGCCCTCAGGTATCGTTTTATCCTTGTTTAACATTCAGTAAACAACAAGGATAAAATGATATCTGGGGACACCCGGGTGAGGAATCTGAACCCAGCCCTACAGGGTGAGTCTGATAAAAGTCTACCCAGGGAGAAATGGCAATCTGATCGATGTCGGATCGACATCGATCAGATTGCCATTTCTCCTTGGGTACGTTCTTCTCGAAAACAGAAATAGGAGAAAACATCTATTATCAAAATTATAGGATAAGTAGGGATACATACTTTGACCTGTTTTCTTATTGCATGAAGGAATGAAGGAGCTAGCTTCCTCAGATAACACGCATGTCTAAAAGATGTCGAAGATATCTTTTCGACATGCGTGTTATCTGGGTTACTTTCAACGTCCTACCACTCCAAAAAATGTAGAAGGAATAAAAAATATTTTTTGCGAAATAACCATATACAAGAGTTAGAAGAAGTATAAGCAAGCTTTCCGAAAAAACTACAGGCATGTCTGAATCAACATCGTGAACATTTTGAACTTACTGTAATAAAAAAATCGGTTCCAAATTTTCATTCTGACTTAGAATTTTGATACCCCAACAGTTGAATTTTCAAAAAATGCTCCAATACAAAAGTTATTAAGCTCACTAAGTACTATCGATGGAGTGATTAAAAAGTACCCTTTTCCATTAAAAAAATTTTTTTAATTTTTGGTGTGAAAAGTGGAACTCTAGGTTACTCAAGGTCATCAAAATATGTATACTTGTCCTATAATTTTGATAATGGATGTCTTCACCTGTCTCTAACCATTTTCGAGAAAAACGTAGTGGATTTTTTTATCAGACTTATCCTATATATGATATTAAATAACAAATTAAATAATATACTATACATATAATAAAATATATGAACTGCTTAACATTGTCTTATGACATTGGAATATCCTTATAATCTGTAAATATTTATAATGAAATACTGTTGATTTGTAAATAAAATAAGAATGATCTCAAATATATAACAAATATATTTTTTCTTTTAAAAATTTCAAAGATTAATCTTCCTTTCTTTGCTCATTCAATAATTCAACTTGTGACTTTTTGGATGGAAATATCACAAAGAGAGATAGTTGAACTATACAAAGCGTGAAACCAACTGCATTCTGAAACTATTAATATATTATAATGTTAGCAATGAAATGTTATATATAATAGAAAATTATCTTTTGTGTTTTAAATATTTAAATAATTACATTGTAAAGAATACTTACAATAATAAAAATATTATCAATAATAAAACCATACAATAACCATTGAAATGAAACTAGTGTACCCATAAAGATAAGTGGAAATGGAAGAATTTCTGTATTTTTTGTCTTTATAATCGTTTTCTGAAAAATAAATATTTTAATTATAATTGTCATGTTATAAATATGATTAAGATATGTTTAAAAAACGTTAAGTTTTATATATATATATATATATACATATATATATGAAAGGTCTGCTCACAAGATGCACAAGAGGAGCTGCAATTAAAAGAAAGAGAAGTATTGTAACTACAATACCGAATCTGAATTCAACATTTGTTGGCTGTTCCATTTGTGCATACACAAGTAAAATTACAACAAAGATTGTTACTTTATATGTCAATTTAAGCACTTCTTTCTAAAAAGAAAAAAATATTATATAATAAATAGAAAGTTATGATCAATTGCAAATCAAATATATTTTAATAATATTATTAAAGGAAATACCATGTTTGGTGCATAATAGAAGTAGATTATCATATAAATCATGTTTATTAATAAACCAAATATATTAACATTTATCATGTTAAAATCATCTAACATCCAAGCATATCGAAGCATCAATATACATCTAAAAAAAATTGTTTAGTTACACAATCTAATTTATTTATTCTTAATTTTCTTAACATTATTATTTTATTGTAATATAAGTATATGAACATATTTTTTATATTGACAATTAGTGAGAGTCTTAAAAGCTACAAAAATATATTGTTATTTATTGAATATATGGAATTTAATTAATGCTTTATTTTAATAATTTGTGTATACTTACAATCCTACGCCACCAAGAAAAGGCATTGGATCAACTCCTTTAGCTGAGCCTTTTTTGTATATGTTGCGACATATTAATCTGTATATCATAAATTATAAAAATATATCAATTAAATAGAAGTAAACATCTTTTCAGAAGCCATATAATCTTTGGTTATATTATATTATATTACACCTAACAACTGCTTATACTAACTATACCTTAGTAATAACTATACCTTAAGAGATTAAACAGATGAGTCATAAAAGATAACGAAACTGTTATTGCAGCATAAGATCAGTCAATTATTACAGGTATCATTCAAATGAATATTAATATATCTCAACTTTTTCAATATTTTCTAACAATTATTTCTAACTATTTTTTAATATCTATAAATGTCAATAAATATTTGCAAAAAATTAAAATTTAAAGAGTATTTTATTTTATTTGAAAGAAAGAAAGAGAGCACCATATAAAGTTTCCTTAGCATTTCAAAGTTGATTCATTATGATATCAATCAAGATATACACATATATTGATTATATAAATATGTAACATGTATGACTTACATGTTCATTAAATAGAAACATGATACAACATATTTATTATCGCAACTTACGTTCCAGATAACATTTGTGCCATCGTAGTATACATGGCACAAGATCCTACAATTTCTTTATAATCCTCCAACATCGTTTTTCCTGATTCGCTATACTTCGCTATACGATTAGCTATACTCACGCTACACTTGTCAATTGTTATGAATTGTTATCAATGTCAAATGATTCGAATAAATTACATCAATGGCCGGTATTCAACGGCTGCGTTCCGATATTCACTGCGAGTACTGAAAATCTATAATGTACGTAACGTATACTATGGATGCATCCCATCAACATATAGACCTAGTTTACATCGTGCACTTGATACGCGTATCAGGCATCGACATATATATATTCCTTTAGAGCTAAAAATTTATGCCAATGGGTGCATCCAGATGCACAACCGCTCACTGAGCGCTCAGTGAGCTCTTGCATCCGATTGGCATATTCCTTTAGAGCTAAAAATTTATGCCAATGGGTGCATCCAGATGCACAACCGCTCACTGAGCGCTCAGTGAGCTCTTGCATCCGATTGGCATATTCCTTTAGAGCTAAAAATTTATGCCAATGGGTGCATCCAGATGCACAACCGCTCACTGAGCGCTCAGTGAGCGGTTGTGCATCTGGATGCACCCACTATTATGCGCATGCGTAGGGTGCATCCAATAAGAGCTAAGCACACTTTACCTCGTCGCCCCTCCCGCAAAGGCTTCCCTCACCCCCGTGAGCTAACGCTCCATCTCTAGTATTCCTATATCTATGCCGCGAGCGGTGTGTCAGCTGGCAATGGCTATGGGCTGTCTCTTATACACATCTAGATGTGTATAAGAGACAGCCCTATGGGTGCACCCAGATGCACAACCGCTCACTGAGCGCTCAGTGAGCTCTTGCATCCGATTGGCATATTCCTTTATAGTTAAAAATTTATGCCAATGGGTGCATCCAGATGCACAACCGCTCACTGAGCGCTCAGTGAGCGGTTGTGCATCTGGATGCACCCCTGTCTCTTATACACATCTAGATGTGTATAAGAGACAGGGCTATGGGCGACTGCACACAGGACGCGTTGACGCGTTACGCGCGGCAAGAAGCGACGCGGTAGCCAATCAACGTGTTGCTTTTCCGTTAGAACCAAAAGTTTATTGGCTACCGCGCCGCGCGTAACGCGTCAACGCGTCCTGTGGGCGACTGCACACAGGACGCGTTGACGCGTTACGCGCGGCAAGAAGCGACGCGGTAGCCAATCAACGTGTTGCTTTTCCGTTAGAGCCAAAAGTTTATTGGCTACCGCGCCGCGCGTAACGCGTCAACGCGTCCTGTGTGCAGTCGCCCTGTGTGCAGTCGCCCTATGGGTACGGTCCACTTGATGCTACAAATGCTTTGAAGCATTCTTTGATTGGTCAATTTGTAAAATTCTTTCTTCTGATAGGTCATTCAAACGCTTCAAAGCATTTGTAGCGTCAAGTGGACCGCAGCCTATAAGATGCCGGAAAAACCCACGTGACTCTGAAAGCCAATCAAAAACTGTTCGCACCTGGCGCTTCTCTTATTATAGGACTCTAGTTCAGGGAGGTCGATTGTGTATCACACAACTTGATGAAAATTACAAAAATGAGTGAATTGACTAGAATATTTATAATTTCATTTGTCAAAACCTAGATATCGATTCTGTATCTCTTAAACGAGTGAAAATATGAAAAGTGAGCGAATTTACTAGGTTTTTACCAATGAAATTGCTTAAAACCTAGTGAATTCGTTCACTTTTCGCATTTTCACTCCTTTAAGAGATACAGAATTGATGCCCTAATGAATTCACTCACTTTTATAATTTTCACAAAGTTTTGAGATACACAATCGATCCCCTGCTAAAAGAACAGACCTCGCGTCTCATGATCGCAGCCATTCCTCGGATCTGACATGGCCGTTCCTGTCATTTTAAATTTGAGTTAAACTGTATTGCACGACTGCGTCGGTGGGAGTTCGTGCGAGTTTAACGTAATCCTCCTCAATGAGTTATGTCAACACACGTTACCATGACTGGGAACCCTGTAAATGTACGTCGTGGGAGAATGGTGCTGTCCGATCTGGATCAGATTAAGAAGAACGAACGTGATCGCCGGCGAAGGTTACGCTTGGAGCAGGTACGTTGGAAATTTTCAGACTTGGTCCAGTTTGAAGGAACAAATGAAACCTGAATCTCCGATCCCTTTCAATTGGACTCTACATAAATAAACTGAATTGTCAATTTTCTATGTTGCACTCGAGTGTATCGTGCGTGCTTGACAATGTAAATATTAGTCAAATTGTAAAGTGACATATTGCGTTACAGGTTCGGCAGCAGTCAAAGGAGATATCAAATCGACTTTTAGAACGCGCTAAGAAAATAACGAAAGCAGAACTTAACAAATTAGAGAAAGATGGAAAGACAGAACTCAAACAGATGCACGATAGAAAGATTATGGACATGCAACAGAAGTATCAGGAAGATCTGGAAGACATTGGTCAAGCTCATGTTTCTGCTGCTTTGCAACCGAATGCAGATGCAATAATAAGAGAAGAGGAAAAGAAAGATAGAGCTATGGCCTTAAAAAGAGGAAAGGATGCTATAGAACGCATGAAGGAAGCAAAACAGAAAGATGATGCACACACAGAACCAGTTGATAAAGAAAGATTACGTAGAATACGAGAAATAGAAAATAAAAGGGCCGCAATGATAGCCAAACTTCCAAAGCCATCATTATGTGAGGAAAACGACATGATGGAAAGAAATCTTTCCCAAGGTACAAATAAGGAAATTATGCCTCGAGCACTTACTCCAAAAAGAAAAAGTAAAAAAGTTCTTCCAAAAAAATCGCCCAGAAGGACAAAAAAACCTAATTTAAAAGAACACCAAAAAACATTACCAGAACCAGGTCCTTCAGGATTACAAAAGAAATCTGCTCTACAATCTTATGAGTTATCCTCAAGGAAAAAAGTAGATAAATATTTATCTGATCATATCGAGCATGTTATTGATGATGCAAGTGATGATCAAATACCACGAAGAATAGTGCCGACCATGAGTACTATACCAACTAAGCCTGACAAAATAGCAAGGTACAATCCAGAAGATTACACACAAGACACAGACAACACAAGCAACGTCAGCAATAGTAGTTCTAGTTCAACCAGCGACGACTCGTCTTATTTTTCTGATGCTATAGAACAAATTACATGCAACAAGACTCCGAGGACTCCAGCTTCAACAAAGAATAAAGTACGATCACAATACAATCGCAATGTGCATCAGAGATATATCCATAGGCCTCTTGGTATGGTTGAAAGAATTGATATCAAGAATGAGCCAAACGCAATAGAAGCGGCGCAAGCAATAAAAAATGCAGAGAATGTAGAAACGCATATATCCAAAAGTCATAAACTAAATGCCCAACGTCGTGGCGAAGATGCGATTTTGCGAGAAAAAGTACGGAGAGATTATCAGGCGCTTCTACAGAATTTAGATCATCTTGCGCAGGAAGAACGCAAGCTAAAAGCTAGTCAAATTCAATCCGCAGAGGAAGATACATACATGCGATTACATCAGAGAAAAAAATGCCAAGAAGAACTTCAAAAGAAGTTGAACCGTGCAGCTAAAAAGGTTTTCGGTACAGACAATTCATCGACCAGGCGCACTCATCTCACAGAAAGAATCATTACTTTACCAACGCAAAAAAAAGATGACATACATGATGATGTACCTCATTCTATATGGCAAGATCCTCATCTTATTGAAGAGCAAATAGATGTTTGTCATATAGAACAGGATAAAGATAGTGAAATGTCACGCGAAGAGCAAATATTGGATATGCTAAAAAAAGTTGAAAGACAAAAAAGATTGCTATTACAAGAATTTGGCGCCAGTTTACCAGATAATATATTTAATGTCAGCATGAAACCGCTCTTTAAGGATAAAACACCGACAAGAGTACCAGAAACTGATACTGCCAAGCCTTTGTCACCTGAAATTAAAGTTATAAATATGTCTAGTAGTGACGAATGTATTAGAAAAAATGATAAGGTGAAGAAACCTGATAAATCACCTGTGAAAAAGATTGAGATTGCTGTTCAGACAGCACTAGAAAAAACAAGTCCAGTAGAGAATAAAAGTGTACAAGTAGAATTACCTGAAGAAGACGCGCATATGCCATATTCCAGCAAAGACACAACTGCACGAATACCTCATCCAATTGAACCAAAAATTACTATCATTACACCGGAGACAGACGACAGTAGCAATGATTCAACAAGCTCTGAGATTAGTGGGATGATCATTGAAATTGACAAGAAAGAAGTAATTGTAACACCTAAAAAGAGAAAAAGTAATGCGAGAGTATCGAAGCGACCATCACCTCGAATTTATCAAAAGATTCGTTCAGCATCCGTTAGTTCTAAAGCGACGTCGCCTATGAAGAGGTTCTCGAGATCTCAGTCAGATTCTCGTTTGACTCCTCAAAAGAAGACGAAATGTTTAGATACGGCAGATACAGCTACTCGAAAAATCGATCTACACATGAGCACATCTACTCAAGTTAATGATGATGAAACAGATCCATCACAGGAAACGAGAGTATCAATAGATGCTAGCGCGGAAAGCTCACAAACAATTTCAGGCCTAAACGACCAAGATCAAGCTTTGGGTAAGCCGTATCGGGTTCGGACTCGAACGAAAAAGTGGATTCGGATGAAAGATGCTTCAGATACATCAACGTCATTTGCAAGCCCACCACCGATAAAGCCTAAATCAATATTTGACGCTTTGACTAACATCACGCCGATCTTAGAGATGCTAGATTCTCCAGGACCCGAATTAAGAAGATTACAAGATATCAGCCCTGTTTCCACACCAGAAACTCCTTCGCCGCGTACAATGATGATGCCATCGAACATTCCACATCGTGATAGAATTAGCAGAATGCTTAGATTTAGTTTGAATGATTCTCAGACTAATAATGGTACTGTGATATCGACACAAAACGATCAGTCTACCTTAATAGAACCATCAGATATTTGTCAGCAGAAATCTGACTCATCAAAACGTCTATCTGTTACACAACAGCCATCATCCAAAGTTTGTATATGCAAAAATCCCCAATGTAAATTATTACATATAAAACTTGACGATATTCATGATTATGCTTTGAAAAATTGTCCTGAAATATTGCAAAAATATGAAGATTTACAAAACTTATGTACAGAAAGAATAGCATCTTTAACTGACCTTATCGAAAAAGTACGAAATGAACAAAAAGGTAAAGCATTACTAAAAAATTATTTATTTAACATGTACAACTTAATTTTAACCATCTGTAACACGAGATATTTTTATGCTGTTGCGATTCCAATTCTGTGTTATTTAACATTCAATGAAATAATATGTTGAATCAAGTTGCAAGGCATTGATAGAACATTGTTTTTGTGCGAAATTTGAAATAACATTACATATTTATTGCAGGTATGGATTTTTCGCTAATTAGTCCAAGCGATGAAACTAGCTTATTGCAATTATCTACACCGAAACCAACACGTAGTGATACACAAGCAGTACGTAGATTGATTGACAGTATAGAAGCAATTCATGCCCAACTTGCAAAAACTCTCCTTGAGTCACAAAGAATTATGCAAGGAAATGAAGCAGTTTCAAAGGATGAAACTTCGCGTGATGTGGAAATCCAGGCGACTTCTACTCCCAGAAGTAAATTAGTAGATACTGTTAAAACACATATAGAGGAATCCAAAGTAGTAGAAGGCAAAGCTTATAAGCCAAAGATTATAAGCAATGAAAAAGTTAATATACAGTTTAATCGATTTAAAATGCAGCAGAAACCTCAAGTAGTGTCGACAACCAAAACGTTGGAACATAACTCTTGGCCCTCGTGTACACTTTCTCTTCACGAAGAAGAGATAATAGAGAAGTTGTCGAAAGAAATTTTAGAACAAAGTAAAAATTTGGAGAAAGCAAGTACCGCCTTTGCAGCTTTGAAAGAAAATGATGAAACACAGCATAAAATATCGCCTTCACACACATTAGAACATGAAAAGGACAATAACATTACAAAGGAACTTACTTCTACTTCAGAGGTAAATAAAATTTTTTATTTGTGTATATACTAGATATTTATATACTTAAAAGTATAAATGTAAAAAAGAACAAAATTATATGTACATATTTAAATATATAAAAATTAGTTCTAGCATTTTGTGACATGTTAAAGCACGATATAATTAATACTATTTATAACAAAGTAATTTCTATGTGTGAATACTATTTTACATAGTATATATATTTTTAGACAGCAAAAGAAAACGGTTTTATTCCTGTATTAACTGGCATTCCTAAAATATTGCGCAATCATGGAAATGTGACATCAATAAATACAAGGCCTAAACCTCCAGTTACATTGTTTAATGGGCTGTACAGGTAAGATTAATCCAATAATTCTGTTTAATAAATGTTCCAATTATATTTTTGTTTTAAGTCCTTTACATTTTATGACAACTATTCTGTTTGACTCCTTTGTTTTAATCCAAACAGACCAGAATTAGAATCATCGGGACATGAATTATCAACGATAGTGGAATTTGATACAACGGATACAGTTAATAAAAGTAGCAAGAGCCCGGCAAAATCTAAGCCATCTGTTCATGTGGCTCCTTTACCTGTTCAACAGAATCAAAATTCCTCCAAGAAATCAGCGGATTCGTCATCTGGTATGAAACATTCTCCTGAAAAACTGTCTTCTTCAGCACAGAAATCACAAGAAACTACAGCTATTTCTAATTCTCCTGAAAAATTAAAAAGTATAGCTGATTGTATTACGGAAACAAAAATTGAGGCTGAACGGGAGTATATGCTCGAAAAATGCAATAAACAGTTACAATGTAATACAACTACTGAAGAACCTGTTTCTCAAGTAAAAGATAAACTTGGTTCTTCCATAAGTACCGATCTTAATAATCCGCATAAAGAAAGTAAACATAAAACAACATCTACTAGTCTATATAGTTTTTCTGGATTATCTGGTATTTCCGAAATAACGAGTTCTCCATCATCAGACGTGTTAAAGCATACTTCATCTCCGGAAGAAATGGAAACAGCTTTGAAAAAATTGGGTTTGGGTTGGGCAGTTACGACGCTAAAGAAAACTCGGGAAGCAAGTGCTCTTAGTTCCTCTTCAAATTCAGATGTTACGCCACTAAATACTGCTAGAAGGATGATTTCTCCCACTAAGAAACAGCATGATTCAAACGGCTTTCCGGATATCAGTGATGTATCATCGATATCGATTAAAGAAGCTAGCAAGAGTACCGAGCATGCTGTGCTCTTAAAAGGAAGAACTTCCACGCCTAAATTCCACAATTCAAATTCTAATAGTGAAAGGTCCAGTACTACAAATACATCTGAAAGCGTTCAAGACCCAAGTGATAGTTTAACTGTACCTAATGTGTCACTTACAAAGACAAAATCTGATAATAAGCAATTACAAAGTCCTTGACAGAAAATGTTTTATATGTATAAATTTTATTATTTACTTATTTAGATATATATACTATATTATATTTGATTTTTCATGGGAAATTAATTATAAAATAGGATATTTTCAATATGTGGGACCACTTTCGAACGTTGACATATAAATAATTTTTATCTTGGACAACACGATTGTTATAATAAATAGTGCGCCCACGCTTTTGTTGCGAGCAGTTTAAGATACAAGGAAACCATACATTATTTCCAAATATCACAAAAGTCCATAGAATGTTAAGTAGCCATATCTTTAAATATGTTATTTAGGTTGCATTAAGTGTAACAAGATAAAATGTTACAGCTAATATATAATTTCTTAATATCTTATTACTTTATAGAAAGTTTATATGTAAACTTTTTTTTATTTTATGTCTTATTCAAGAAATAATTACATTTATAGAAATGAAACAATTATTGGTCCGACCTTATGATTATAAATGGATGAAATGGTCGAAACGATTGAATATCGTGAATTATGACTATCGTGTTCAGATTGACGAGATATCTTCTAATAATTTCAGGCACAAGATTACACATTGAAATATCATGTTAAGGAAGACATAAAATTAAAAGACTGATAGCGCAATTCTAAACATAAATGATCTATAGAAAATGTAATATAATTTGTAAAGTAGAGAAACTATATATAAGATAAATTTTAAGAGACAGAAGATATATGAGATGATATCTATGAAATATGCATACTCATCTGCATTTTCGCTTGTTTTATATCTTATATTTTTTTAAATAAATAAAAGTATTTATATGTCTCTCGTTCTCACTTCTCTGAATTGAATATGAAACGATGAGAGAAACCAATTATCTAATAATATTTTATATTTATATATATATTTAATTTTTTAATCTATATGATGATAAAGGTATATAATACAAGTGATAATTTTAAAAGAATTATTTATACATGTTATGAAGAGATATAAATTTTATAATTTTCCTTTTAAACAACAAATATGTAGTTTGATCATATTTTATAAAAATATCTTAAAAAATTATGTATTTCTCATCTAATTCGTGAATCGCTTTGAAGTTGCATCTTTTCCCGCCTTTCTTTTCTTTGATGGAAAGAAAGAGACTGAAATACGCCATATTGTTGATGGCTGTCAGTGCACATAAAAGATGTGTTGGCCAAAACGCGTATCGTCCAAAAATATAACAATAACATAACCCAATCAATTCGCTGTCTACTTTCCATTTGCGAATAACTCTTCTCGTCTGTAATAAGGTAATTCCGTAATCTCCATTCTATTATTCTCAACAGTTGTTGAGCGTCCGCAAGTTCGTGGTACTGCCACCGCGGGTCGTTGCTAACGCTGGTTTCGTTTGCGGCAGTGAGTTCGCTTGCACGGGGGAGCGAGGAGAGGCGGTACTCGGTAGCGACAAGAGTATATACATGCTTAGAATGTTGTACATCGACGGTACATACTTTCCTTCACGAGTCCTTTAACGCTTCCGAAACGCGATGGGCTTCTCTCGGCGCATTTAACGGCCGCCGAACGAGGATCGCCAAGCGGGGGCCACGCGTTTGAAGGCATCGGGGCCCCATCAGGATCAACAGAGCCGAGACTCGTTTAGTGCCAAACGTGACGAACGCCGAGCGACACGGTTCGTAGGCAGCGCGAGAGAAATCCCGAGGAACGACGAGAAGGAGCCTGTCGATGTGCGGCGTGCCGTGATCGTGCATGCGTCGCGACGCCAGCCACGAGAAGTAATTCACGGTCCCGCCGAGCCGCCTCCCCGCACGCAGCCGTCCCAGCAGTATTCACGTTTTTTTAGCGAAGCCCTCGTCCCGCACTCCCGATTATGTCGGTAAATTGGAGAACTACGAAACGGCGTTTATTTGGGAACGATTGTTGAGTACCCTAAACAATGAGCTTCTCCCTGGAATTGCCGGACGCAATTTTACAAGCATACAGTGAGTAAACTGTCGTTATTACACTTGTTCAAAGCGGACGCACGGATGTGACTGGTTTCCTCTGCAAGAGCGACTGTGAACGATAAGATGCTTGCCTTGCGATATTGTACAGTCGACTTGGACGGTCAGCGAGTTCTCGGGAACTTTTATCATTCGTGCATATCATATATTATTGTCTGTGAATCTTTAATTTGCAGCTGCTTTATGAGAGAGAAAGTGGGAGATAAAGAGAAAGCAATATACTTTAAGTACAGTTGATATCATGGCAACTTTTCAGTTATATCTTTAGCTTTAAATGCAAATTGCTTTGATCGACCTTGAAATATATGTGTTCATTTATTCCTTCGATCTCTGTTTATAATTGCATTTATTATATTGTAATGTTTTTGAAGCATATTTTTATATAATTACAATATTTTATTTAGACAATTGATAACTCTCTTTCTGGTATTTTATTTTATACACATATAAAAATTCTTTTTCTTGTTTTTAATTGAGATGGGTATGATAGAGCAATATCTTAAATATCTATGTATTTTCATATTTTTAAAATTAAGAGTATTAAGTTTTTTATGGTTCAATGGTTATTCGAAATTTGTTGTAATATTAAATGATTACAAAATTATTTCTGTAGTATATAACAAATATGACAATATAATAGAGCAATATTGTTAAATACTTATATACATATATTCTAGTATCTGTATCATATTATGTTTTAGATAGAAAATATATTTTACTTGAATAAAGACTAGTTTTTTACATCAAATTGTATGCTAATCTTAATTATTTCAGATTGAGAGAGTATATATGGAATCAAAATGGCACGCAGACGTAAAACCGAAGTAAAAGCATCTGAGAAGTCATCTCATAAATATGTACCTGTACGCAAATCTAGCAGACAAATAGCTAAGAAACAATTGGAAGAAAAAAAGATAAATGGATGCATTACGCAAACATCTTGCTCAAACAGTTCGGAAGACTCTAAGTCTAGTGAAGGTCATAGCCAAGTTCTTTCAAAGAAGAATCAAAATTCACAGAAGAAACATAACAAACATAAAGGTACTTCCAGTAACAGTGTAGTTATAAATAACGAGAATGCTGTATACAATGCTACTCGGTATAAGCGAGATGCTGGTGAAAGTGACAGTCAAGATGGTATAGATAATATGATTAAAAATTCAGAAAAACTTAGCCCAGAGGATGTACAACAGGTCGTTGTCGGTAATCCAAGTCCAAGCAGTGAACCTTTACCTGTACCTGCACCAACCAAGGCAGAAACGTGGTCAGAAGATGTCATAGAGGAGATGATAATCTGTGAAGAAATGCAAGTGGAAGAAGATGTTGGAGACAATAGTTATTCTTTGGCACAGGATGGCGTTATAGTTGAAGAAGTGTTACTTGTAAACGAACCTAATCTAGAAAACAAGAACTTTGTAGAATTTACTGTGATACAGAATGAGGACGGTACTGAATCCATGGAAATGGCATCTAAGTCAGAAAAAATTTCGAACAATGAATATCATGCCATTAGAAAAGATGTAAATAGTGTACATACGAACAAATCAGAAAATTCCATATCAGCCACGCTTACAGATGAATCGATAACTTCGTGCAGTAGTGGAAACAGTAACACTACAGATTATAATACAGATAAACCTTATATTAACAAAAAGAAAATTGTATTAGAAGATGGGGGTAGTAAAAGACAAAAACACAAGACAATTTATGATAAAATTAGAAAGGAAATTTCAGAATCAGTATCTGAAGAAGTTCGTTTGTGTTCTATTAAAGACGATTCTAGCTCTTCTACTGAGGAAGATAACTGCAAACAGGAAAACAAAGATGTAGCAAAAATGCATGCAGATTTATCAAAGGAAGATTCATTTAATAAAATAGATAATAAGCTGGCAGATATGCAGATAAGCGAATCTTCACAAGAAATACAAAAATTGGTGAATGATCTCTCTAGTGTGGAAAGCAATGACTCTCCAGTACAAACTCCTTTAAATATGGAGAAATTGTCTCCAGTTCAATTAAATATTGATGACGAAAGTAGTTCATCAATACTAGATAAAATGGAGCAATTACATCGTCCGAATAATTCTGTTAACTCTCACATTAAAGAAATATTCTCGGAAACTATGGAACCCAACAATATTATTAAAAATCAAGAACAAAATATTTTGGAATCTATCTCTTGCATTGATAAACTACAAGATACAGATCGAATTTCATTAAAATCGAAAGTTACACAAGACAAGAAAAGTACAAGCCAGCAAAAAAATCTAGAGCATTCAACAACTACTGATGAATATCAAGATAGTGAAGGAGATAATAAAGTTGATAATGAAGATATCAAGTTATGCAGCAGCAGTGAAAACAGTAATGACACATTATTATCACTTACCAATTACAAAGGACGGGAATTTGATGTAAAAAACGCAGTTAATACAAGTGATATTGACAAAAAAATTGAATTCAGAGGTCGTAGTGGAAGTATTGATACAACAGGTTCTGAAAATAGTTCAAATAGTTCAGGTGTAAGACGAAGTAGTAGAATTCGATCTATTGGATTGATGAAACAAAGGTATGAAATCAAATCTCTAATTTAATCTTGAAATGTAAAAAATTCATAATATACACTTATAAATTATTTTAGTATGATAAAAGTATATATATTTTTTATTAACTTTTATAAATAACCTTCAGTAAATCAAAAAGTATATTTAAAAAATTTTTTAATATAATTTTAGTTTTTACATGTAAATGAATAAAAATTTTCTCTATATTCTCTATATTATAGATTTTAATATGAAAATTTAATTAACTTTTAGATCTCGTGGACGTGGCTTGGTTACAAAACCTAATATAGACATCTCAAAAGCTATTCTTCAGCAAGAAAAAGAAAAAGTAGTTAATAACACGAATTCTTCAATTATTCAAGAAGTGAAAATAGATAATTTTGAAACTCAATGTGATAAGGAAAATAATTCTAACAAGATCTCAACATCGATTGATACTTTGACACCTTTAAGTACTAATTATAATATTACGGGATATGATTCTGATTCTTCAAAGCCAGTTAAAGTAAAATCCCGTTGGCGAAGATCGAGTGAGCTTGAAATGGGTGGATCGAATGCAGGATTTGGATCTATTATTGCTCCTATGTCAATGCTTGGATCATCTATTGCACCTCCATCCGAATCAGGACGTTATGCACCAATAAATATAGGAGAATCTATGTCATCAGAATCGAAATATAACGTTATTAGTACAAATGTAAAAGTGTGTACAGAAATAGAGCAAATTAAAGACATACCAGTGACATCCAGTACTGTTTCTACTGTTTCGACAGTAACACAGATTCCAAAAACTATAGGAGCAAAGATTTTGTTGCCGATGGTTCTCGAAACAGAAGATAGAGAGATGGAAGAAAGACTGAGTCAGTTTGAGCACTTGCATGAAAATTTATATCTTACTGAAAGGTAAGTAGAATTAATGATTGAAGCATGTTAAGAATGTTCTTTGCTGTATATATATGAATATAATTTCTAATAATGTGTGTATAGTTTTATATATTTATAAAATAAATATTTATAACATTTTTGTTATTAGATATACAAATAAAGAAACTAAAAGAATGGTATGTGATTGTTTCTTAACTGAAGAAGAAATTGAGAGAGGAGAACTTGGTTGTGGGGAAGATTGCCTTAATAGACTTCTTATGATAGAATGGTAAGTATTTATTTTTAATAAGATTTTAATTTTACAATTTATGTTTACATTGTATAAGCAGTAGATAAAGATATTAACCTTTACGCTGTCGGAATTTTTTCATTAAAATAGTGTTTTTTTTCCCAAAATTTATCTATATAAATAATATACACATTACGCAGAATTTCAAGATTTGTTCAGAGCCACAAAAGTGGCTTTTCCGACAGTCTAAAGGTTAATAAGATAAAGTAATCTTTCCTTTTAGATATGCAATAGTATATTTAGAGATTAATATATATAGAAGAATAAAAAATTGTATATAAATAAATTGTATACAGGCGGAGATAATAATATTATTTTTATATTTATTAGTGGACCTAGATGCGTGGTAGGTGATAGATGTACAAATAGAAGATTTCAAAATTGTAATTATGCCAAATGTGAGGTTTTTCGAACGGAAAAGAAAGGTTTTGGATTACGTGCTGTTGTCGACATAACAGCGTAAGTAAAATTTTAAGTGAGCAAGAAATATATATGAACACTTGAATAAAACATAATAAGAAACAAAAAAATGTCTTATTTTCATATTGCTTTATAATTGCAGGGGCGAATTTATAATGGAATATGTAGGTGAAGTTGTAGATCCAAAAGATTTTAAACGTCGAGCAAAAGAATATTGCAAAGATAAAAATAGACATTACTATTTTATGGCATTGAAATCTGATCAGATAATAGATGCTACCATGAAAGGAAATATATCTCGCTTTATTAATCACAGCTGTGATCCAAATGCAGAAACGCAAAAGGTAAGTTTGTGTTTCGTGTTACAATTAACAAAAGTAATTTTTTAAAATATCAGATGTTTTAATGATTAAATGCTTTTTAGTGGACAGTAAACGGGGAATTACGAATAGGCTTTTTTAATAAAAAATTTATAGCTGCTGGCGAAGAAATTACATTTGATTACCATTTTCAACGTTATGGGTACGTTTTTTGATGATATTTTTATATAATTATCAAATAGCTATTTATTTATATGGATGTATATATAAAAGTATATTTTTATTTTTATTAATGCAATTTATTACGTATTTAAATAATAGCAAAGAAGCTCAAAAGTGTTACTGTGAGGCACTGAACTGTCGAGGTTGGATAGGTGAAACACCTGAAGAAGAGAAGGAGAAGATTGAAAAGAAAGAAAAGCGCGAAATAGAAGAAAGCACGAAAAAGAAGACGGAAGAAACGAAACCTGCTGATTATATGGAGGATGAGGATGTAAGTACAATTGCATAATTAGTAATTTTATACAGTTAACATGGTTTGTTAAGTAGTGATTTCTTCATTACTTTGTTCTTGTACATTTTATTTTAGTTGGAGGAAGAAATAGATAAGTTGTGCTCAGGTGGTTTGAAAAACCGTGCGCACACATTAACGTTAAGCAGATTAATGGTTCGTAGCAGAGAATTAGAACACAGAACACGTTTGTTACGTCTTATACAAAGTGGTGAACAACCATGTCGAAGATTATTCCTGGATTATCATGGATTACGTTTGATTTGGAGTTATGTCATGGATATTGCCACAAACGAATCAGAAGAAGCTCAACAATTTCGCTTAGAAGTGCTGAAAACTCTAAATACACTGCCAATACCAAACAAGACAATGTTAATGGATAGCAAAATATATGGTGTAATTGAAAGATGGGCAAAAAGATTATATCTTTCTCCAAATGCTGATTCCCCAGAAGATGACCAGGTTAAATCAAAGATGAGCTGCGAAGAATTGAACAGTAATTCTGATAGTAATGAAAAGAAAAGTCCTGATGAACGTCTGAATGACATTCCAGATAAACGTAATAACAATATCGAAAGTTGTTTGGCAGTTGATGAAGTTAAATCAGAGAATACAGAACAAAATCTTATTCCTGATTTAGCTTCTAGTCTTCTTGCTGAATGGTCCAATCTAAAAGAAGTTTTCAGAATACCAAAAAAAGAAAGAATTGAACAAATGAAGGAACATGAAAGAGAAGCAGGTTATTTTCAAGAATATATTAATAGCATTTAAAATCAAAAATAAGTTTATTCAGGGTGTTTACTACCTGGGAAAACCTGGAATTTTCAGGGCATTCTTTTTTACTCTTGAAAATCAGGGATTTTTATTGAATTTTATTTTTTAGCACTCAGGAAAAATTGTGGAATTTCCCTTTTAAATTTAAATTCTGTCTCTGAAAAAATTGTTTAATTTTTTTTTTTATAATGCAGAATGTCGACAATTGGTTAGCAATAAATTTGGCATACACATCCACGTATATTCACATACATTTTCGTGTGATTCACGAGTTTTTATTTTTTAAAATCAAGGTTACAGTAGAAAACAATAGAGAAGAGAATTTACTGATTATATTATACTATAGTGAGTTTTTCCCATATACTATCCTATAGGTTTCGCGGCTCCAATTGTAGAAAAGGATAAGTATAGTCTCGTGGAAGACTATCAGAGGAAGAAACATTAAAGGAGCGTATAATAAAATAAATTCGTTTCAAAATTGCATATAAAAAATTCTCTAATCTTATATCTGGAATTTTTAATAAAAATATCTGGAAAATCCGGGAATTCTCAGGGAATTTTTTTACATGATTTGAGTAAACACCCTGTTTATTAAAATTTGTATAACATTACTTTGATTTTTGTTGTAGATCGAGGATATAGAGAAGAATTGGAGAAAGAAGAAAAAAGAGGCACTTCATATGATAGGTATGTATTTATATGTTTAACATTATAGTTATATAAATCTTTGTGATGCTTAATAATGTATGTAGTGTACAATTGCACACACATAAACATTCTAATTTATCATTAATTTTAAAAACTTTTAGACATAGATCTGATAGATATAATCGAAATGAAGTAGACAAACGTGGTGATAGGAGACGAGGACGAGAATCTCCAGAAACTACTGAGCATAGTAGAACAAAAGATAAAAGACTAGAAGAACGGAGTCTAGTTCCTATACCACGAATGACAAAGTACGAACGTAGACAATTATTTGCACTAAAAGTTGCAAAAGAAGAGGAGGAAAGACAGCGTCGTCAACAACAAGAATCATGGCAAGAACATGAGAATAGATGTTTGGCATTGGGTATAGATCCCCATACTACTGCCATGGTTGATCCTCAAACTGGTTATCCTGTTTTTTATAATCCAACTCTAGGCCAATGGCAGCATTATTCTACTCAAGGTCATATTTGTTAATTAATTGTATTCTGTATGCAGAAATGTTAATAACTTTTATAATCAAACATATCTATATATAAATTGAATATCTAATACAGAAAATATATTTTTTTTATAGATGGAGGAGAAACAACGCAACAATGTACTCCTGTATATGTAGGAAGTGCTCAATCTACCGGTATAATAGGTCAGAGTCCTCATGTACTATCATCAACAATAACAACCGATATGTCGTCCGGACTTACGACTGGTATTCCACCTGGTGTACCACCAGTAGCTTACTCATTAAGTCAAACGCCTGTGTTCAGTCAAACATCTTCCTACTCTTTGATATCACATCCGCAACCATATACTGAAGGGCAACTACCTCTTCCAAATAGTTTAGTGTCTGTTCATGGCGGCAACCCTTCTACATCAATTCAAGCGCCTCTTTATAATCACATCGAAAATCCCGCAGATCAACAATTCTCTAATCTTACGCCCGCGGAAAATGTCACGAGTCGACCACAACCTGAAGTTCCGCCAATAGATTTGCCACCGAAATGGAAGAGCGCGACGGATAGCAGAGGTAGAACATACTATTATCACATAAAGGAAAGAATATCACAATGGTTACCTCCGCCACCCGATCATATCGGAGTACAGCCAGACTCGTCGTCTACCTCGGAATCTAGTGAAGAATCCAGTTCGTCAAATGAGGATGATGAAGATATTGATGATGATCATAACGAGGATCAAAGAAACGACGATATGGAGGCAAGTAGCGTTCTAACAGAAAGTCCTTTGAGCACCTCTAGGCCAAATGTATCTAAAAAATTAGGTGGTCATAATCTGACTGGAAGTTCACTGCCGTTTCCTGAATGTAAGAAGAGAAGAGATGGATTGGTCCAAGAAAGAATTATTAGTGTAAGTATAATTTACTTCTTATATTTATATTTATCTTAATATTAATATGAAAATATACTTTGAAAAATATATACAAAACATTCAGTCTTTAAAAGAGAAACCTGTGTTCCATTTTCTATATTACAATATAAAATTTGTCAATATTAATATGACTTTAATGCTTTTATACTTTTGTGATTTTAATCGATTTATTGTTATGTAGCCACGTAGGGAAGAAGATCGTATTGATCATAAAGCGTACAAAGAAATAAAAGAAAAATTACGACGACAGAAGGAAAGGACAAAATTAAAAGATCATGTTGAGAAGCTAAGGAAACATAGACGAAGTAATAAATCGAAGTCTCATTCGCGACATGGATTGAGCAAGATGCAATCAACATCAGCCGAGATGTCTCCTATGTCTGAAAGGAAAATCAAGGATACATTTAGAATAAACATGGCTAATGTGATGGTTCATTTCTTAAATCCATATAGGAAAAATGACTGCAAACAAGGTAGAATAACTAATACTGAAGATTTCAAGCATCTAGCTAGAAAGGTATGTTGAGTTCAAGCAAGATAATTTCAGCGTGTAATAATGGTGTTCTTTATGATTACATATTTTGTTACAGTTAACACATTTTGTACTTGCAAAAGAATTAAAACATTGTAAAAGCGTGGATGAGTTACAATGTAATGAAAATGTTAAACATAAAGCAAGAGATTTTGTACGTAAGTACATGAGCAAGTTCGGGGCAGTGTATCAGAAAGGTACAGACGAGGATTAGCTGTAATTTATAAAATGGAAAATTGTTATTTATTGCGCGAGCACTTCGGCTACGGCGAAATATATTTAGGCTCGTATGTAGATACACATTTGTAATTGTATTATTGTAAAATAGACAAGTTTGTATATGCGTGATAAACGTTTTTCATGATTTAGCAGTTAATAAATTTTAGCAAATTTTTAATTTCCAATACTTTATGTGTAAATTTAACATATGTTCATTTATACATGCAAACTATGCATGTTGTATCTTTTATAAATATTGTAACTTATATGCCAATATACACACACACAGTGTAAAATACATACTCTGATAGTTGTGTAAGATTTAAACCTACCTTTCGATATCAGTGTCTTAAAGTTAATACTCAATAAATATTTATTTGTATACATTACGCAATAACTTCTGTAAATAATAGATTATAAATGCATTTTTAACTGCTTCACTGGGTTGCTCTTGTGCTTGCTGACTCTGAGTGTTTGATATTTATAAAAACTGGACAAATAATGAAAATATAAATTGCATTTATAAATTTAATTTTGTATTACTATTTTGTCTCTACACATTAGAAAAATGAATTCTGTGATGCGTGATTTTCAAAGCAATGTAAAATATTAAATAAAAAGAACTCTACATTTATTGATAATAATTATTGTTTGTGTGATTAGTAATCTATGGGTGCTTTCCATTTAGTGACACAAGTCGACACAAGTGTCATTCTGTCTTTGTTACTCTTTTGAGTGTCAAGAAAGATAGAACGACGTTTGTGTCGACTTGTGCCGACTTGTGTCACTAAATGGAAAGCACCCTATATTAAGAGGGCATTTTTAATCGAATTTCTAAAAAATAGTTCTCATGATTTTTAATTAAAAAAATTACATATATAAATATGTCAAATTTGAAAATTTGCAGTGGTACATGTTAGCATTTGGTCTGTTCTTTGTCGCTGTACTTCTGAACTAGTGCAATAAGTTAGAATGAAAGAAAATATATTTGTCTCATTCTAACTTATTGCACTAGTTCAGAAGTGCAGCAACAAAGAACAGACCAATTGTAAAAATCGTATCGGAAAAAATTTTTTTAATACTTATTTTATGCTGACGTGGTTGGCGGATTTCTTTATGTGATTACGTAAATCCGTTTGGATAGGCCTTCATCGCTAATGTCGCATTCCGCTCGTAGGAGATTGTAAGTGTTCATGATTGGTCCATGAGTAAAATACGTAAAAAAAGGAGCAATTTGTTGTACTTGTGTCAATAAAATATCTAATGTTAAACGTATTCAAGAGGTGAGCGTTGTGTTGGTAAAAATATTCCTAAGTAACAATGCGCGACAATTATTTATTGCGTATTATCACACGACAGCGTATTACGTATCATTTGTAGCAACTTCTAACCTAAAGGAGCATATTTCAAAATCCAATAATCATTCCCGCTTGGGCTGTGAACGTGTTCGGACGTGTTTCGTCCCGAAAGAATTTTTTGGTTTGGCCGATTGGGCTGATGCAATCGGCTGTTTGTGTATAGAAATAGGTATCCCCGTGTAAGGGGTGGATTTAGAGGAAGTGTGCCAAAATAACCACAAGAACTTGTTTCGGTTGACGGCACGTTAAATATCCATAAAAAAAAAAAAAAATTTCAAAATCCAAATAAGTTTGCAATTAATCAGAAGATAAAAAAATAGTAAATTACATTTTTATTTAACGCAGCTATTAATCTGCAACATTATGTTATGTTAGTTATTAAAAGCACTTTATATGTAATAAGAATTTTAAAACATTGCTAAGTCTTATGTACATTCATATATAAATATATTCCCAGATAGCACAGAGAATCGATTTATTCTTTTTCGATTCTCTGTGCTATCTGGGTTTTGATCTTTAATTTTATCAATTATTTTTTTGAATTATATTTTACATCTATATAATGTTAATATGTTTATATTATTGAATATTGTATTTTATAATTTATATTTTATAAATGATGTAGATTATACATAATATATATTGAGAAGCTCTTTGTAAAATTTGTATTTTCATATTTTAATTACAAATAGTAAAAATTAAAAATGTCATTTGAGCTCATTTCAAGAATTTATGTAAATATCTGCATTTGTATGTATAAAATTAAATGCATCAGTAATTTAACGTAAATTTTAGGAGTGTTTATATAAAACGAATTGCACTTTATATAATGGATGTGTTAGAACCAGAATTAATTTGGGTTAATGGACAGTGCTATAGATTTTACGAAAGTACTGCCTGGAAAAACATTCATACATCAGCCCCATATATGGAGGACAAGGAATCAGTTTGTTTAAATGAGGAATTTGAAACTGATATAGAAATAGTATCTCATGATACATATTTTAAGCATGCCTTTTATATACCCAAGTGAGAATCTTTTTAAATGTTGTTTTCTCATAATTATAATATTAGTCAGAATTTAATAATGTAAGGATTGTGTAACATAGTAATGTATATTGAACAAAACATAGTAATAGTTCATATTTTACCGTTTTATTCTCATGTTTTAGAATCTTTTATTCACATATAATTGTTCCGAAAGGTATAACACGCAGGAAATTGGAAAATGAAACGAAAACATTTATTGATATACCAAAAAAAGAAAAGGATGGAAATATTGGTAGAAATGATTTGATATTACATTGTCATTAATATAAGAAAAATATTAATTTAATTAATTTTTAAACATT